>CM047489.1:25125411-25153436 GCA_026122505.1 Aldabrachelys gigantea | reverse complement strand
AGCCCCCCTGCCCTGTTCCCCACGGCGCCCCCTGCTGGGATCCCCCTGCCCCACAGCGAGCCAGTCCCCCTGCCTCGCTCCCCACGGTTGCTCCCTGCTGGGATCCTCCTGCCTCATAACGAGCCAGCCCCCCTGCCCTGTTCCCCACGGCGCACCCTGCTGGGATCTCCCTGCCCCACAACGAGCCAGCCCCCCTGCCCTTCTCCCCCATGGCGCCCCCTGCAGAGATCCCCCTGCCCCACAACGAGCCTTCCCCCCTGCCCCGCTCCCCACAGTGCCCCCTGCTGAGATTACTCTGCCCAACAATGACCCAGCCCCCCCTGCCCCGCTCCCCACTGCGCCCCCTGCTGAGATCCCCCTGCCCCACAACGAGCCAGTCCTCCTGCCCTATCCCTCATGGCGCCCCCTGCTGGGATCTCCCACCCCACAGCCAACCCCCCCACTGTTGTCCCCACGGTGCCCCCTGCTGGTGTCACCTCACATAGCCAGCCCCCCTGCCCTGCTCCCCAAGGTGCCCCCTGCTGAGATCTCCCTGCCCCACAGCCTGCCCCACTCCACATGGTGCCCACTGCTGGGATCCTCCTGCCCCACAACAAGCCAGTCCCCCTGCCCTGTCCCCCATGACGCCCCCCTGCTGGGATCTCCCGCCCCACAGGCAACCCCCCACTATTGTCCCCACGGTGCCCCCTGCTGGTGTCACCCCACACAGCCACCGCCCCCTGCCCCGCTCCCCATGACGTCGCCTGCTGGGATCCTCCTGCCCCACAGCCAGTGTTCCTCCCCTGCACCTTGCGGTGCCCCCTGCTGGGAGAGGCCTGGGCTGGGGGAGCTGAGGAGACAGCTCCCCCCTCCCCAAGACCTACGAGTGGGATTAACCCTTTCCCTCCTGCCCTCAGCTCCGTCCCCGGGAGGTGAGAGCCACTCAGGACTTGAATGAACCAGGGTGGCTGAGACTAGAAACAACGATCTCATCACGGTGATTGAGGGCAGGTGAGCCCGGACGCCTGGGTTCTCTCCCCGGCTCTGGGAAGGGAGTGGGGGATGGTGGGTCAGAGCAGGGGGGGCTGGGGGCCAGGACTCCTGGGTTCTCTCCCCGGCTCTGGGAGTGGAGTGGGGCTGGTGGGTCAGAGCAGGGGGGCTGGGAGGCAGGACTCCTGGGTTCTCTCCCGGCTCTGTGAGGGAAATGGGGGGCTGGTGGGTTAGAGTAGGGGGGCTGGGAGCCAGGACTCCTGGGTTCACACCACTTCCTGCCCCCCTGCAGCCCTGAGTCCTCGGCCTGGCGGGGCCAGAACAGGCGGACTCTGCGGGTCGGGATCTTCCCGGCCTCGGCGGTGAGCCTGGAGGAATCGCCCACTGCTGGGCTGCCCCGGATCAGCCTCCCCGTCCCCAACAGCCTTCCAGCACGTGGGACACGGCGACCCCCACCCCGGCCGCAGCTGGGGAGCCCCTGACTGCATCGAGGAGTGAGTGGGGGAGGGGTGTGGCTGTGTGGCAGGGGGGCGTGGCTTAAGGAGGCCTGGCAGGTTGCTGAGGGGAAGGGGCGTGGCTGGGGAAAGGGGCATGTTGCTGGGGGAGGGGCATAATTGTGGGGGAGGGGTGTGGCTATGGGAGGGGTGTGGCTGATAGGAAGGGGGGTGTGTCTCTTGGGGAAGGCTGTGGTCTATGGGGGGGCTTGTTGGATGGAAAGGGGGCGTGATTACGGAAGGAAGGGGGCATGCTGTGGGATAGGGGGTGTGGCTGTTGGGTAGGGGCGTGTCTATTGGGGAGGGGCGTGGTTGTGGGGTGGGGATGCTGTTGAGGGGCTGCGGGAGCGTGTCAGATGGGAAGGGGCGTGGTTATGGCAGGAAGGGGGTGTGGCTTTCTGAGGGAGAGGCGTGGCTGTTGAGGAGAGGTGTGGCCATGCAGGTGGGGAAGGGGCGTGGCTTGTTCTAAAGTGGGCGGGGCTCTATCAGGCAGAGGGTCCTCTCCCTTGTCCCCCTCCCAGCTCTTCCATCTCCCCCCAGGGGTTTCCATGGCAACCATTAAGGGTGGGGTGGGTTGTGACCTGGGGCAGGGACCCCAAAGTGCCCCCCCCTCCAGACGGGATCCAGGAATTAGCCCCCCAAGGGGGACCAAGTAACTAACCCTCCCCCTGCCCCTCTCCCAGACCGAAGGAGAAGCCCCGGGACACTAAGAGCCTGGTGGGATCAAACCAGGGGGCCTGCAGCTTCTCCGGCTGGCGCGTGAGTATCCGGCCAGCCCAGAGGGGGCGCTGGTGGGGGGCAAGGTGGGCACAGCCCTGCCACTGTCACGTGGGCTGGAAGGGAATGGGGTAGAGAACCCAGGAGTCCTGGGTCCCAGTCCCTCCCCCGCTCGAACCCACCAGCCACGCACACACACACACACACAGCCCAGAGCCAGGGAGAGAACCCAGGAGTCCTGGGTCCCCAGTCCCTCCCCCGCTCGAACCCACCAGCCCACACACACACACACACACAGCCCAGAGCCAGGGAGAGAACCCAGGAGTCCTGGCTCCCAGCCCCCCTGCTCTGACCCACCAGCCCCTACTCCTCTCCTAGAGCTGGGGAGAGAACCCAGGAGTCCTGGCTCCCAGCCCCCCCAATGCTAACCCACCAGCCCCCCTCCCCTCCCGGAGCCAGAAAGAGAACCCAGGAGTCCAGCTGTGCCTCAGTTTCCCTTTCCCACTTCCTAGGTCTCTCTAAGAGTCTGGACTCAGTGTTGGATTTCAGCGTCCTTCGGACATTTCAGCGTCCTTCGGACGACACCCAGGCATCCGGGTGATGATCTTGCCTTCCTGCCTCATCACCTCAGCAACCCACCATCCCGCCCACCAAGGGAAATGGGGCTCCGACCCCTGGAGACGCCCCCGAAGTCACGGCCTGCCCCTCGGCCCTGCCAACCCCGAAGGATAGATGCTCCCCTGCAGCAACCTGGGGCCAGGGACAGGAGGGAGGCAGGGGGGACCAGGGCCCCTGGGGGGTCCCACAGGGCTGCCGCGGGGGTCATGGGGCCCCCATGTCGGGGGCAGAAAGGCAACAGCGATGTGGAGCGGAAGATCAAAGAGGTGAGTGATTGAGGAAAGAACCCAGGTGTCCTGGCTCCCAGCTCCCCCTGCTCTAACCAGCAGCCCCCACTCCCCTCCCAGAGCCGGGGAGAGAACCCAGGAGTCCTGGCTCCCAGCCCCCTCTGCTCTAACCAAGCAGCCCCCACTCCCCTCCCAGAGCCGGGGAGAGAACCCAGGAGTCCTGACACACCATCCCTCTCCCAGGCATTGTGGGCGGCTGTGGGACAGAGGCTGGGGAGCTGGGGTCCCTCCCGTGCAGGGTCTCAGCCTCTCATCTGCTCGTCTCACCGCAGGTGGAGGAGAAGGTCCACGGGGTGACGGTGGAGGAGTGTCACGAGGCCCTGAGGCTGCACGGCTGGGACACCCAGAAAGCCATCGAGACGCTGAAGGTGGGTGGGAGTCAGAATCCTCCTGCCTGCCTTGGGGCCGGGTGGGTGCCAGTGCCCCCCAGAGGGGACAGGCCCCTGCCCCATTCCCTGCCCCCCTGGAGTCAGCCAGTCCCCCGCCCTGGGGCCGGGTGGGAGCCGGCGCCCCCTAGAGGGGACAGGCCCCTGCCCCATTCCCTGCCCCCCCTGAGCCAACCAGTCCCTGCCCTGGGGCCGGGTGGGAGCCGGCGCCCCCTGGAGGGGACAGGCGCCTGACATGCCAATTTCCCCGGCAGGTTGACCAGCTGTTCCACATCAGCCCACACTCCCGGGTCGAGTGTCGGCGCATCCTGGAGAAGCATCGCTGGAACCTGGCCATGGCATCGCGCTATGTCCTGAGCCGTGGCCTCCGGGCCTGAGGGGGGCGATGTCCCACCCCCACACCCCAGCAGGTCCTAGAGACAGCCTCGGCTTCCCGCCTCCCCCTGGCCTCGACGGTTCGACCTCCCAGGGCCGGGGAGAGAACCCAGGAGTCCTGGTTCCCATCCCCCCGTGCTCCAAACCCCCAGACCCCACTCGCCTCCCAGAGCCGGGGAGAGAACCCAGGAGTCCTGGCTCCCAGACCCCCCTGCTCCAACCCCCCAGACCCCACTCCGCTCCCAGAGCTGGGGAGAGAACCCAGGAGTCCTGGCTCCCAGGCTCCCCTGCTTTAACCCACCAGCCCCCACTCACCTTCCAGGGCCGGGGAGAGAACCCAGGAGTCCTGGCTCCCAGCCCCCCCTGCTCTAACCACCAGCCCCCATTCCCCTCCCAGAGCCGGGGAGAGAACGCAGGAGTCCTGCGGCTGGTTGTGCCTTGATTGTGTGTCTGTAGCCTGCCAGGGTTGTGTGCGTGTTGAGGGAAGGTTCTGAGGGTGTGTGTGTGTGTTGTGTATGAAAATGGGTGTGACCGAGTGCCTCATCTGTTTTTGCGTGTTCCCACATGTGGTTGTGCCCCTTGTGTCTGGGTGCGGAGCTTGCGGCGTTGTGTGCACATTTCGGGTGCGGGGAGAGAGGCATGATTGTGGGTGTGGGGAGTGTGTGCGCACAGGGTTGTGTGTCCATCATGTGTGAGCGTGCATCCGCCTCCTTCCCGGGGTTTGGGATATTTCACAAGGCTTGTGCATGGAGTGGGTGTGCGTAAAGCTGTGTGCGTGCATGGTGCTGTGCGACTTGCACATGAAGGTGTGTGTAGGGGGGTGGATTGTGGCTGCGATCCGGGCCCTGTGTCTACCTCCCTACCAGGCGTTACGGGTGCTGTATATATCGTGCAAAGCAATAAAGGTGACATAAGAGACCAGCGTCCCAGGTAGCGTGGTTGGGGCCCTCTTCCCTATCCCCCCCCAAAGGAGACTCCCTGTGGCCTCTTCACCCCACCTGGAATGGGCCACGTGACCTTCACTCTCCCTGCAGTGGGGCAGGACAACATGGGTGGGACAGGAGAGGGGGTGTTGGGAAAGGAGGTGGGAGTACTGGAGTGGTGGGCACGGGAGGAGGGGGAGTTGGGGGGGGGCAGATGGAACTGGATTTCACAGGAGACTGATGGGTGGGGGAAACAATATGTGGGGCAGAGAGGAAGAGGAGAGCACGGGGAAGGGGCTCGTGGATGAGTAGCCGGTACAGAGGACCCGTGGACAGCCAGAGTCTTAACCTTTTACTGTTTTTGGTTCCCCGTGGAGGAACACCCAGCAAAACCATCCCGTCACGACATGAGGTCCAGTCCCCTTCCTCTCACCTTCTCTCCAGTCTCCTCCCCCTCCGCTCTCCCCACAAAAGTAAGACACAGTAGAGTGCCCCAAGATTGGCCAACGCGCGTTGGCCAATAAGTCTCCATCTGGGGTTGGCTTGACTCCATCTTGGTCAACGTGCCTCCACGATTGGCATGACTATCTTAGCCAATGGTCCTCCAGCTTGGGTTGGCTTCTATCCATCATGGCCCACATGACTCCACCGTGGGTTGGCATGACTTCACGCTGGCCACAGCTCCTCCGTGGGTCAAGCCAAGCCTACCATTCCTCCACCATGGTTTGACGTCCCTCCGTCAGCATCAGGAATTCAAGGGAACCGGGGTGGGGTAGGGGGGGAACCCTATTAAAAAGCACCATGTTTCTCCCCCCACAAAGCCCCCTTTTAAGGTTCAGCGCAAGCCACTTTGTTATAAGCGATAAATACACAAAATACAGAAAATGAGAAATATCATTAGGCAGAGATTTGGCTTCGGGATGTTGCCACCACCAGTTCGGTGTTGAAGTGACCCCCCTGCCCCAGCCAACAGGGAGGGACTCCCGGCATGGTGGAGGGCAGGAGATATGAAGACCCCAGGAATCTGGCAGCCAATGGAGGCCAGAGTTTCCTGTCTGGGTGAAGGTCCTAAAGATGCCTTGGTGGGAGAAGACCCAGGGCTTGATGTTCTTCAGATACAACCAAAAGAGCCCCCGTCGTGCTGTGCACACAACACTGTCCACCAAGCCCCATGGCACGGGACACATCCACACCCACAGGCCTCCTTGTCACCTCTGCAAACAATCTCAGTGCCCTGACACCCACGCCAGCCTTGACGGCTATAAACACACTGTCCTATTCATAAAGACCCCTCGTTGGTGTCAGAGATGGGATAGGGGGACCCCTGTTGGTGTCAGCGATGGGATGGGGGTCCCCGTAAGTGGCAGCGTGTGGGAGGTGCGGGGGGCCAGACGCCTCTAGCTGCTCAGCACCGTGCTCCTCTGGCTGGTCGTGCCTGATTTCTCGAAGAACATGTAATCCTGGGGAGGGGAGAGAAACGGACACAGAGTCTAGTGCTTTCCAAATCGGCAGATCTTCAGTCTTGGGGTGGGATCACCATGGAAAGAAAACGGGTCATGGCCCCTGCACCCTGGAGGCTCCAGCTATGAGAAGAGGAGGTTGGGTGGTGGAACGGCGGAAGAGGGCAGGTGAGGTGGAGGGGGAGGTAGGGCGGGCTGGTGGCATGAAGAAGAGATTGGCTGGTGGCAGAATGGGATGAGGGAGGGCATGTGGGTTGGGGTGGAAATGGAGGAGAGGTTGGATGAGGTGCTTGGTGGCAGCAGTGGGATGGCCATCAATTGGTGGCACCAGTGGGGTGAGGATGGTAAAGAGGCACAAAGTGATTGTTGATGCGAGTGGTGGGAAGGAGAAGTTAGGGTGGCCAGTGGCTGGCGGGGGGGGGCGGGCACTCACTGATGGGACCAATGGGCTGGGGAGAGGGTGAGTCTCCCGTGGGCTGTAATCTGTTGGCCTGTTTTGGTTGTTGGTTCGTGTGCGGGTGCTGGACGGGGTTGGTGGCCTGTGAGATGCAGGAGATCAGACAAGATGACCTGGTGGTCCCTTCCGGCCTTAAAATCTATGATCCTCTGGCGGTTTGGGGCGGGGGTGGAAAGGGAAGAAACTGTCTCTATTGGTCAGTGGACGGGGGAAGAAGGTGGGCGGGTTTGTTGGTGTCACACATCAGAGGAGGGCAGAGGTCAGTTGGTGGCAAAACAGAAGGTGATTTGTTGATGGGAAT
Organism: Aldabrachelys gigantea; assembly: GCA_026122505.1. Taxonomy (NCBI): domain Eukaryota; kingdom Metazoa; phylum Chordata; order Testudines; family Testudinidae; genus Aldabrachelys; species Aldabrachelys gigantea. The sequence goes on along the minus strand of CM047489.1, from coordinate 25,146,449 downwards.
GGTGGGATGAGGAGGTTGGGTTGATTGGTGCTAGAAGTGGGATTGGGCAGTTGGGTTGATTGGTGCTAGCGGTGGGATGGCGAGGTTGGGTTGATTGGTGCTAGCGGTGGGATGGGGGGTGGTGCTTGCTGGTGCTAGCAGTGGGATTGGGGGGGGGGGAGGACACTCACGATGAGGAAGCAGGCCCCCAGCAGCACGGCCTTCATCTTGACGTCCAGATCCACGGGGAACTGGATGCCGAAGACGTCGGTGTCGGTGAAGACCTCCTTCAGCAGGCCCCCCCACTGCTTACTGATCCGGCCCACGCCTCGCGACTCGTCGCTTGTCTTCACCTGGGGGTGGGGGGGGGGGGCAGCACCAAATGTGAGTCAGACGCTGGCCCATGGGGCCCAGGAGAGACCATTACCCTCCCAATCAATGTCCTTTGTGGCGTGCCCAATGCAGGAAGTCCCGCCCCCCCAGGCAGTGCCTGAACAGGAAGTGTCTCAGATGCCAATCCTCCCTTCCCCCTACACTCATAGTCCATGCCCTGTTCCCCATGCAGGAAGTGCCCGCATAGTTCCTCCCCGCTGGGTCATGCCAATACAGGAAGTGTCCCCAAAGCTCCTCCCCCTGGGTGGCGCCAGTACATGAAGTGCCCCAGAATGCCCTTCCACCTGACTAAGCCCCAGTGCCCCTAGTCCTCCACCTCTGCCAAACCCATCTACCGCCAACAGCCCCCCATCTCGGACTCCCCCCACACCCCAACCCTGTCTCCTCCCCACACAAGCACCCCCTCCTCCAACTACCCAACACTCCCCTCCCACATCACGATGCAAATTCCCCTCATCCAGCCCCCCGACACCCCTCCACTGAGACACCAACCCCCAGACCAGACACCCCCCAAATCCAGATGCCCCCTCCTGTCCCCCAGATATGCCCCCTCCAAGCCTAGATGCCCCACCCTGCCCCCCAAATATGCACCCTCCAGGCCCAGATGCCCCATCCTGCCCCTCCAGATATGCCCCCCTCCAGGCCCAGATGCCCCCCATCCTGCCCCCCTCCACTGAAACACCAACCCCAGACCCAGACGCCCCCTGTCCTGCCCCCCAGATACGCCCCCTCCACTAAGACGCCAACCCTAGGCCCAGCTGCCCCCTGTCCTGCTCCCACATGCCGCCCTCCAGGCCCAAATGCCCCCCATCCTGCCCCCCAGATATGCCCCGCTCCAGGCCCAGATGCCCCCCATCCTGCCCCCCTCCAGGCCCAGATGCCCCCCATCCTGCCCCCCTCCACTGAGACACCAACCCCAGACCCAGAGGCCCCCTATCCTGCCCCCAGATGCCCCCCTCCAGACCCAGATGCCCCTCGTCCTACCTCCCCAGGCGCCCCCTTCCAAAAAGACACCAACCCCCACCCCGCAGGGCCCCCCAGCTACCTCGAAGTTGATGTCCCCCCCGCAGCGAAAGACGCAGCAGGGCCCGAGCACCCGCAGCACTGTCTGCTTCTCGGCGTTCTGGACGGAGAACTTGGGGGTGAAGGGATGCCAGGTCTGCACCACGTGCCCAATGGTGGTGCCCGGGGGGCACTGCACCTCCAGCTGGGGTTGCGGGGGCGGGGGGCAGAGACACACAGGGCAGGAGTTAGAATTGGGGTAGGGGAGAGACAACCCCACCCCCCTCCCGCCAAAGCCAACCCCCGGGCATGGGAGTCCTGGATATTGGGGGGAGGCAGTGGGGTACCCAGATTTGTGGGGGGCCATGGGGCGTGTCCCTGGGGCAGGGGCCAGGGTGGCGCTGTGGGGGAGGGCGTGGGTCCCCTGAGTGGTTTGGGGGAGCCTACGGGAAAAGAGGGATCAGGGCAGAGGGGGGCCCCCAGGAGGGGAGTGGGGTACCTGTGGTTGTAGGGGATGGGTCAGGGCCGTGCCTGGGCCCAGCGGGTTGGGGGGAGAGATACAGGAGGGATGAGGGGGCCCCCTCCGCGGCCGCCCATCCCTCACCTCCTGCAGGCAGCAGGGGCACCAGCAGGTGGCGCACTTGATGGGGCGCAGGAGGCGCAGCACGGGGCGGCCCCCCGGCTCGGCCACGTTCAGCCGGAGGCGCCGCAGGGACCCGCAGCAGTTGCGAGTGCAGCAGTCGCTCTGCTCCTCGGCCTCGAAGAGCCGCCGGCCCAGCCCATCCCGCAGCTCGTACTTGTTGGCCGTCTCGAAGCCGATGAAGGCTGGGAGGGGAAGAGGGGAGACGGTTATCGCAGTGACGCCGCCCTCGCCAACCGTCATGGCCGCCCTCGTCAGCAACCCACATGGCTGCCTTTGTCGCCATCACAACCGTCATGGCCGCCCTCGGCGCCGACCATCATGGCCGCCCTCATTGCCATCACAACCATTATGGCCGCCCTTGTCAGCCACCGTCATGGCTGCCCTCGTCGCCATCACAACCATCACGGCCGCCCTCGGCACAGACCATCATGGCTGCCTTCATCGCCATCACAACCATCATGGCCGCCCCAGTCAGCCACCATCATGGCCTCTCTCGTTGCCAACCGTCATGGCCATCCTCACTGCCGTCACAACCTTCATGGCCACCCTCATTGCCATCACAACCATCATGGCCGCCCTAGTCAGCCACCATCATGGCCTCCCTCATCGCCAACCGTCATGGCTGCCCTCGTCGCCATCACAACCATCACGGCCACCCTCAGTGCAGACCATCATGGCCGCCTTCATCGCCGTCACAACCATCATGGCCGCTCTAGTCAGCCACCGTCACGGCTGCCTTCGTTGCCATCACAACCGTCATGCCCGCCCTAGTCAGCAACCGTCATGGCCGCCCTCATTGCCATCACAACTGTCATGGCTACTCTCATCACTGACCGTCATGGCCCCCCTCGTCGCCACCACGGCTGCCCTCCTCACCGACCGTCATGGCCACCATCGTCGCTATCGTCAAACATCATGGCCGCCCTCGTCAGGGTCGCCAACCATCACGGGCTGCCTCAGTCGCTGTCAACAACTGTCCTAGTTGACTCAGCAACTGATTCTGGCAACAACCAGCGCTGACAACAGCCATCACGGTTCCCTCGGTTGCTGTCGCCAACACCAGTAGCCGTGGCTACCTCAGTGGCTTGACACAACCGTCATGGCTGCCTCCGACTGACACCTACACCCCCCCTCCATCTTCAGTACCCTTGGCGCTCTGTGGGGTTGGGTCTGGGAGCAGGTGTGCGTGTGAACCCAGGTGTGTTGTGTATGGCTGGGGGGTGTATCTTTGTAGGGGTATGGTTGCGTGGTAGAGGGGATCCAGAAGTTGCGGTGTGGCTGTTGAGAAAGGTGGTGTGTGTGTTGGCGATGGCTGAGAGGGTGCTGGGTGGGTGTACTTGGTGTGTTGTGTATGGCTGCGACTATGATGTGTGTGCGTTTGTGTATTGTGTAAGGCTGGCACAGTGTGTTTGTGTGTTTGAGAGGATAGTGTGTGTGTAGTTGGTGCATTATGGATGGCTGTGTGTGTGTGTGTAGGTGGTGTGTTGTGTATGGCTGAGAGGATGTTGTGTTGTGTGGAGCTGGGAAGGTGTGGGGCAGGGTGGGGTGGGGTGTGCGTGTGAGTTATGAGGCGGGGAGGTTGTGTAGCAGGGGGAGGACGGGGTGGGTGCTGCACAGTCCTCACTCACCTTCCACCAGCTCCACTTTCTGCTGGATCAGAATCTGGTCGATCTGAAAAGAGCCGGGGTAGGAGAGACTCAGAAACACTCACCCACCCCTGGCTCCCAGCCCCCCTGCTCTGACCCACCAGCCCCCACTCCCCTCCCAGAGCCGGAGAGAGAACCCAGGAGTCCTGGCTCCCAGCCCCCCTGCTCTAACCCACCAGTCCCCACTCCCCTCCCAGAGCTGGGGAGAGAACCCAGGAGTCCTGGCTCCCAGCACCCCCTCGCTCTAACCCACCAGCCCCCACTCCCCTCCCAGAGCTGGGGAGAGAACCCAGGAGTCCTGGCTCCCAGCCCCCTGGCCCCCGCTCTGACCCACCAGACCCCCTCCTTGTGTTTATTTCTCCACTCAGGTTTAATCATTCAGGTTCACTGCCACTAAAATGCAGCCACCTCTGGGGCGGGGCAGCCAGTTACCCAGGGACCCCTCGCCCAGTGCTGAGATGCAGCCACCTCTGGGGTGGAGTGGCTGGTTACCCAGGGACCCTTCGCCCGGCACTGAGATGCGCCCACCTCTGGGGTGGGGTGGCTGGTTACCCAGGGACTCCTCGCCTGGCGCTGAGATGCGGCCACCTCTGGGGCGGGGCGGCCAGTTACCCAGGGACCCCTCGCCCGGCGCTGAGATGCAGCCACCTCTGGGGTGGGTTGCGGTTACCATTTAGACCCCCACTCACCTGCATTAGATACTCCAGCCCCGGGGGGATGCCGGTGGACACGGGCAGATAGGGCGTGATGGACGAATGGGGCTGTTGAGCAGCGGGGGTCCCCGTATGCCTGGGGCGGGGACTGGGGCTGGACCAACTGCCCCGCACCCGGATTGGAGGGGTAGATGTTGAATCCTGGGGTGGGGACTGGGGGAGTGGGGTGAGGATTAGGGTACGGGGCAGAGGGGTAAGTAGCCTGGGGGTAACCTGTAAACGAAAGAGGGGGGGAGACAGGGTTAAAAATCAATTCACCCCCCCACAAACTCCTTCCCCCTCGGTTGTTACTGGTTACCCAGGCACCCCTCCCCAGGCACTGAGCTGCACCCACTTCTGGGGCGGGGCAGCTGGTTACCCAGGGACCCCTTGCTGGGCGCTGAGATGTGCCCACCTCTGGGGCGGGGCGGCCGGTTACCCAGGGACCCCTCGCCCGGCGCTGAGATGCGCCCACCTCTGGGGTGGGGCGGCCAGTTACCCAGGGACCCCTCGCCTGGTGCTGAGATGCGTCCACCTCTGGGGCAGGGCGGCTGGTTACCCAGGGACCCCTCAGCCAGCGCTGAGATGCGCCCACCTCTGGGGCGGGGTGGCCGGTTACCCAGGGACCCCTCAGCCAGCGCTGAGATGCGCCCACCTCTGGGGCAGGGTGGCTCGTTACCCAGGGACCCCTCGCCCGGTGCTGAGATGCGGCCACCTCTGGGGCGGGGCGGCCGGTTACCCAGGGACCCCTCGCCTGGCGCTGAGATGCGCCCACCTCTGGGGCGGGGCGGCCGGTTACCCAGGGACCCCTCGCCCGGCGCTGAGATGCGCCCACCTCCGGGGCGGGGCGGCCGGTTACCCAGGGACCCCTTGCCCGGCGCTGAGATGCGCCCACCTCTGGGGCGGGGCGGCCAGTTACCCAGGGACCCCTCGCCCGGTGCTGAGATGCAGCCACCTCTGGGGCAGGGTGGCTGGTTAGCGCCGGGTGAGGGGTCCCTGTGTGAGATGCGGCCACTTCTGCGGCAGGGTGGCTAGTTAGACTGGGACCCCTCACCTTGGGGAAGGGGTGAATTCAATTCAGCCTCGATGCATTCTGGGATTTGTAGTTCCTAGGGATTAGGGGGTGGAGAGGACAGTGCACAGCAGCAAGGCATGCTGGGAAAGTGGAGCAGGATAAAGATCTCCCAGCATGCTTTGCTGCCCAGTGGATTCCCCCTCATCACCAGCACCACCGCCTCCCCCTTGGGAACTACAAATCCCAGAACTCTTGGGGCCAGGCAGCCCTCTTAAAGGGCCAGCGCACCCCTCGCCCCGCAACCCTCCCCTCTTCCAGCCTGGACCTAAAAAGAGCTCAGCTGACAGGGTAACAAGCCTCATGGTTAGGGGGGAAGCAGTGGACATGGTCTATCTTGACTTTTTGCTACAGTCTCTCGTGATCTTCTCATAAATAAATTTAGGGACATGCAACCTAGATGGAGCTGGGGGTGCAGAACTGGCTGGAAAACCGTTCCCAGAGAGGAGTTCTCGGCAGTTCACAGTTGCGCTGGAAGGACCTCACGAGTGGGGTCCCGCCGGGATCGGTTCTGGGCCCGGTTCGGTTCAATATCTTCATCCATGAGCGAGTTAGTGGCGCAGACGGCACCAGGCTGGGAGGGGGTGTGCGGGGGGGCGGCTGCCCCACCCCCATGTGAGAGGGGGCTAGAGTGCGCCAGGGAGGCTGCGCACGCCGGCAGCCAATTAAAAAAGAGCTTACTGAGAACCATCCAATCAGGGCTGGGCTAGGCCCTATATAAACACTGCCTAAGCGGGAAGGCGGGCAATCTCTCCCAGACCTTCAGAGGGGAAGGTCCCTCTCCTAGGCGAGGAGATCAGGGGGAGCAGAAGGGAACTCCACCCCGCTACCTGCCAGGCTGCAGGCCTGGAGGGAAGGGCCTAGCTGGGGCCGAAGGGGAAGCGGCGCAGAAGGGGAGAGGAGGAGGGCAGGAAGGTTGCCACCAAAGGGTTCCTGGGTCGGGACCTAGTGTGGAGGGCAGGCCTGGGTCGCCCCTTCCATGAACAGTCAGCAGATGCACCAGACAACTGACGCGAGAGGTTAGACTTTGGGGTGTGGTTGACGACGGTGGCTGGGGCGCGGAGAAGGACTGCTGATAACACCAGAGCAGTGAGTGAGACCGGAGCAGAGGGCATTGCCGGAGGGCAGGGTCCCGAAGAGGACGCCGCTGAGCGGGAAGCAACATGGGGTCCAGATAACAAGAAGAAAGGAGTAGAGGATGGACGGGACATCGCCGGCAGTGGGCACCCCACCAAGGACTGAGCAAATTCCCGGAGCAACCAGCAGGAGGCGCTGTGGTGGTGAGTCCCAGCACCGTTACAGAAGGGTTGCGAGTGCTTTGGAGGATGGGATTAAAATTCAAAATGATCCAGAGACCTGGTCTGAAGTTAATCGGATGAAATTCAATAAGGGCAAATGCAAAGTCCTCCCTTTAGGAAGGAACAATCAGTTGCGCACACATACAAACCGGGAAATGATGGCCCAGGGAGGAGCACTGCGAAAAGGGATCTGGAGGTCAGAGTGGATCACAAGCGAAATGTGTGTTAACAGAGTAACCCTACTGCAAAAAAAAAAGCGACCGTCATCCTGGGCTGTATTAGCAGGAGTGTCGCAAGCCCGACACGAGAAGTAATTCTTCCCCGCTGGAGTCTTGCGTCCAGCTCTGGGCACCGCCTTTCAGGAAGGTTGTGGGCAAACTGGAGAAAGGCCAGAGAAGAGCGACAACCCGTGAGCGACGAGGGAAGGTTGGAAAAACTCGGGCGTGTTTAGTCTGGAGAAGAGGAGACTGAGACGGGGACACCATCATGGTTTTCACGTACATAAACGGTTTATGAGGAGGAGGGAGGGACATTGTTCTCTTTAACGTCTGAGGACAGGACAAGAAGCAATGGGCTTAAATTGCAGCCAGGGCGGTTTAGGTTGGGGGGTAGCGGGGCAGTTACCCCGCTTTTCGGGGGGGGGGAAGGGAGGCTGATTGGGGGAAGCAGACACATCCGGGGCCACTCCCAATCAGACCACACCCGGCCCTGCTATAAGGGCTAAGGGCGGAGCTGGGTCAGTCTCTGCTGGGGCAGAACCCCAAGGTACAGGGCACTGGGGTCATAGAATCATAGAAGATCAGGGTTGGAAGGGACCTCAAGAGGTATCTAGTCCAACCCCCTGCTCAAAGCAGGACCCACCCCTAGTAAATCTGGGAGGGACACGGGGGCCTGTGGCCGGTGAGACACCAGCCAGCAGGAGGTGCTCCGAGTGCTGGGATTGAGATAATTCCTGGATGACCAGCAGGAGGCACCACGGCGGCGAGTTCTCGATTGGCTGCACATGGCGGAGAACGCGGGCAAAGATGGTCACCCCTGATACAAGGAGGAGGACTGGGAAGAATTGCCCGGAGGGAACTAGAGAGAGGAACGACGGTTCCTGGTTACGCAGAGGTGTTCTTTGCAGAAGGTTCCCGCACCGGGCTGGGCTCCAGGGTCAGGTCCCCTGAGGAAAAGGGCCGCCCGACAGCCAGAGAGGCATGAGAGACCCAGCAGAGGGATTGTGGGGTGCACTGGGCCCTACAGGAACAGTTGGGGCGGCCGGCAGAGGAACAGAGTTTCGGAGGGAGCCATGGACAAGGGCGTGAGAAGCCAAGTGCCCGGAGGCTAGTGGCAGGATGCAGGGCTTGCTACGCCTGCGGACGGGGTGGACGTTGTCTCTACTGGGATTGGAGCCGGGCGCCTCACCCCAAGCAGAGACAGGGGCACGTCCCTAAGACAGCCCATCAGGTGGGGGAACCCCAATGGCTGTGGACACGTTGGGCCCGTGGGCGACACAGACAGTGGGCGTGCCCAGGCCTGAGGAGGAGGGTCCAGATCATCCCTGGTGAGAAGAGTGACCACGAGACACCCAGGGCCACCAACGGAAGGTGATGGAGGCAGCAACGGGGACGGAGGGGACCCACCGGGGGGGCCAGGTGGTCGTGGAGCAGGCTACAAAATGGGCCTGGACCCTAAAGGTGGAGGGTCCGGAGGAGGCTGGCCTGCGGGCGCGGCTGGAGGCAGCAGAAGAAAACCCACAGGGAGAAGGAAGATCTGGCCCTGACGTTGAAGGACAGTGAGGAGGAGCAGGGGCAGCTGGCGGGACTTCTCCAGGTTGCACTGGCTCGAGGACCCTCCCTACCCCCAGGGCATGAGATTTTGAGTGTGTGTGTAGGGGGGCAGTTACCCCACTCCTGGCTGATTGGGGAAGTAGCCACTGAGGCAAGGTGGGCTTAGAGGGTGCGGGGTTCCCCTGAGCGGGGAGCCCCAGAGCGTGGGGGTAATGCTGGGGGCAGAACCAGGAGGTAAGGGGCACCGGGGTCTGGACGGGACACTGGGCCAGAGGCAGGCAGGAGAGCGGCCAGCAGGAGGCGCTCCGAGTGCTCGGATTGAGCTAATTCCTGGGCTGGCCAGCAGGAGGCGCCACGGCGGGAGGCGGTGGGAGCTCCGGCGTTGGGGATTTTTAAGAGCAGGTTGGACAAACGCCCGTCAAGGAGGGGCTAGATCCAAGGGTCCGCGGATAGTTCCCACCGAGGTGCGCGCCTGGGCGGCCACCCGCCTCGTCAGTGGAGGACGCACCTGTAAGGGGAGGTGGTGGCCTTGTGGGGGAACTGGGGGGAGAAGAGGGGGTGGGGGTGGATTTGGGACGTGCAGGGCTGCGGCGGCCAGAGAAAGAGGCGACTTCCCCCAGCTCCAGGGCGGCGGCTGCCAGGGGAGAGACCCCCCCCACTTCCCAGCCCCAGCTCGGGGGCTGCTCCGGGTGGGTGGGGACAGAGGGCACGTCCATCGCGTTGGAGAGGTACGACTACTGCTATTGAAATAGGAGCCCCGGGCTTTTTACGTGTAGAACACGAAAAAAGTTAATTATTACGGGTCTGATTTTTTTTATCTAGTGCTTTTATCCAAAGCGCTTTCGGAAGGAAGAAAAGAAAAGGGGTGAGAAGCAAAGAAAGAAAAGAAAAGGCTGAGTGGCAAAGACACAAAGACGTGACTCTGAAAAGCGGCCCCGATGCTGGACGCAGGCTCTGGGGGTGGGCGACGAAGGGAGCGATCCAGGATTGGAGGCGGAGGAGGAGGGAGTGAAGCCGAGGGGAAGGGAGGGAGCCGGGAAAGCAGGAATGTGACGCTGGAGGGGAGGGATGGAAGCGGAAAAGGGGGGGGGGGGGCTGGTCTCCAGCCCAGCCTGTAATGAGCGTGTCGGGACTCAGCCCATCGGACAGAGGCTGGGGCTGGGGAGTGACTCAGGGGTGGCCCGGTGCCTCCACCCTGGTCCGGTTCGGCTGCATTCCCGGTGTCAGCATCCCCCCCTGCGCCCTCCCCCTGTGACTCATCCCGGCACTTAGGGTGCACGGGCAGTGAGGGGCACCGGCAGGGCTGGGGGCAGGGGCTGCGGGTCGGGAGTGAGGGGCATCGGCAGAGTTGGGGGGGGCAAGGGGCTGCGGGTTGGGAGTGAGGGGCACCGGCAGAGCTGCGGGTGGGGAAGAGCTGGGCTGGCAGGGGCTGCGGGTCAGGAGTGAGGGGCACTGGCAGAGCTGGGGGGCCAGGGCCAGGCTAGCAGGGGCTGCGGGTCGGGAGTGAGGGGCACCGGCAGAGCTGGGGGGGCAGGGCCAGGCTGGCAGGGGCTGCGGGTCGGGAGTGAGGGGCACTGGCAGGGCTGGAGGGGGGCAGGGCCAGGCTAGCAGGGGCTGCGGGTCGGGAGTGTGGGGCACCAGCAGGGGTGGGCTAGCAGGGGCTGCAAGTCAGGAGTGAGGGGCACCAACAGAGCTGGGGGGCAGGGCTGGGCTAACACCTGGCCCCATGCCCAGGCTGGCTCTGGGTTGATCCGTGGGTGGGGCTGCCATGGTTTCCTGTCCTGGGGTGGGATCTCAAAATGGGTTTTGTCTTTTCTTCCTCTGCATTCTCCACATTCTGATGTGCTGAACCAGCCTAGGGGGTGGGGGGATTATGGCTAGATAGAGGGGGTGGATGGATGGATAGAGGGGGTGGATGGAGGTGGATGAGGGTGGATGGATGGATAGAGGCGGTGTGTGGGGATGGATGGGGGTGGATGGATGGATAGAGGGGGTGTGTGGGGATGGATGGATAGAGGGGGTGTGTGGGGATGGATGGATGGATAGAGGGGGTGTGTGGGGATGGATGGGGGTGGATGGATGGATAGAGGGGGTGTGTGGGGATAGACCGATGTATGGGGGGTGGCTGGAGAAATGGATGGGTGGCAGGGTGAGGATGGAAAAACTGGGGGTGGGGGCTGCAGGTGTAGTCTATGGGGATGTAGGGATGGCTGGATTAAGGTGGGGTGGATGGAGAGAGGGATGGACAGAGGGATGGATGGAGGGAGGGGTGTCTAAGGGGGAAAATGTAGGGAGGGAGGGACAGACAGAGGGGTGGATGGACGGACAGACAGACAGAGGTGTGTCTATGGGGCTGGAGGGTGGGATGGACATTGGGGTGGGTGGGATGGATGGACAGACAGAGGGGTGTCTATGGGGCTAGAGGGAGGGATGGACACTGGTGGGGTGGGATGGACAGATGGGGGTGTCTTTGGGGCTGGAGGGAGGGATGGACAGACAGAGGGGTGTCTATGGTGCTGGAGAGAGGGACGGACAGACAGAGGGGTGTCTATGGGGCTGGAGAGATAGACAGACAGGGGTGGATGGACGGACAGACAGAGGGTGTCTTTGGGGCTGGAGGGAGGGATGGACATTGGGGTGGGTAGATGGATGGATGGGCGGACAGAGGGGTGTCTAGGGGGGTGGACAGGGGAGAAGGAAGGCTGGGGGGGGTGTATCTGCCCCCAGAGGAAGGCCGGCAGGTTGACTCCCGCTCTCCCCTACCTGCTGCTGCCATGCTGGGGGGTCTCAGCTGCGGCCCCCCCCCGCTCTCTCTCCGGCTCGTTCCCTCGCTCAGCGACCCCGCTCCTGTGACAGAGGAGAGGGGGTCACCGGGTACTGGGGCCCATGGAGGTTGGGGACAGTCTGGGGGGGGTGATGAAACCAGAGTTGGGGGAGAACTGTGGGTTACCCCCTTGGGCACAGGGACCCCGACACCTCATCCCGCAGGCAGGGACTGATTTAATCCTCCCCAGAACCCCCTCCACTCCCCCACAACCCCCCCACAAATTAATGCCCAGAGAGCCCAGATACTCTCAGCTCCCTCCAGATACCCTGATCTCCCCCCCTGAGATTCCCCTGCCCTCCCCCCCCCCCGGGGTCTGGGACCATCCACTCCTGTGGGCCCGACCCAAACAGAGCCGGGGCCAGACAGACAGCGCCACCGACACTCACACCCCCAGACACAACTGGGCCCACAACACACACTCCCCCCCCCACTTCCCGCATCACCCAATGCCACCTGATCCCAGGGCCAGCCCCCCCGCTCCAACCACCAGCCCCCACTCCCCTCCTGCTCCCAGAGCTGGGGAGAAAACCCAGGAGTCCTGGCTCCCAGCCCCCCTGCTCTAACCACCAGCCCCCACACCCCTCCCAGAGCCGGGGAGAGAACCCAGGAGTCCTGGCTCCCAGCCCCCCCGCTCCAACCACCAGCCCCCACTCCCCTCCTGCTCCCAGAGCTGGGGAGAAAACCCAGGAGTCCTGGCTCCCAGCCCCCCTGCTCTAACCACCAGCCCCCACACCCCTCCCAGAGCCGGGGAGAGAACCCAGGCGTCCGGGGACTTACATAAACGCCTTTCATTAGCGACGCTGGAGCGCTGCTGGGTGAGGCGCCCGGCGGAGCCGCACGAGCGGTGATTCTGGGAACATCCCCCCCCGCCGCCCCCGCCCCGACTCCTCCCCCACGCGGGGGGGGCTGACCTGCCCCCCCTTCCGTTTCCAGATGCCCTCCCCACCGCTGGGGCTGCCGGCCCTTCCGTGCGGGGGTCGCCCTGGCTCAGAGACACCTGCCCCCATTCGAGGGTCCCCCCCCAACTCCAAGCCCCCCCCGCTCTAACCCACCAGCCCCCACTCCCCTCCCAGAGGCGAGGAGAGAACCCAGGAGTCCTGGCTCCCAGCCCTCCCTGCTCTAACCCACCAGCCCCCACTCCTCTCCCAGAGCCGGGGAGAGAACCCAGGAGTCCTGGCTCCCAGCCCCCCCTGCTCTGACCCACCAGCCCCCACTCCCCTCCCAGGGAGAGAACCCAGGAGTCCTGGCTCCCAGCTCCACCCTGCTCTAACCATCAGCCCCCACTCCCCTCCCAGAGCCAGGGAGAGAACCCAGGAGTCCTGGCTCCCAGCCCCCCCTGCTCTAACCATCAGCCCCCACTCCCCTCCCAGAGCCAGGGAGAGAACCCAGGAGTCCTGGCTCCCAGCCCCCCCGCCCATCCGTAAACCTTATGGCCACCAGATCCCCCCCTCCATGCCTGGCTTTGTCTGAGTCCAGCCTCCCCTCCCCCGGCCCAGTCCCGTACCTGGGGCGCAGCGGAGAGACCCGAGCCGAGCCGAGCCGGGCGGGGAAGGGGGAGGCGAGACAGGAATATCCGGCCCCTCCCACCACAGGGCAGCCCCCTCCCTCGACCCATGGCCCCGCCCTCGGTATTCCCTCCCCCATTCCCTGCCCCTCTCCCCGGTATCCCCTAGCACCCCCCAGTATCCCCGCAACTCCCCGCCCGCCTCCAGATCCCCCGTGGCCCGGGGGGGGGGGTCAGCACCGTGTGTGTCTGTGTGTTTGTCTGTCACTGGGGGGGGCAGCACCATGTGTGTGTGTGTGTGGCACTTGGGGGGCAGCAGTGTGTCTGTGTGTCTGTCTGTCACTGGGGTGGGGCAGCACCGTGTGTGTGTGTGTGTGTCACTGGGGGGCAGCAGTGTGTCTGTGTGTCTGTCTGTCACTGGGGTGGGGCAGCACCGTGTGTGTGTGTGTGTGTGTGTGTGTGTGTGTGTGTGTGTGTCACTGGGGGGCAGCAGTGTGTGTGTGTGTGTGTTACTGGGGGAACAGCAGTGTGTGTGTGTGTGTGTGTGTGGCACTGGGGGGGCAGTAGTGTATAGGTGAGTGTTACTGGGGGAACACCAGTGTGTGTGTCCGTGTGTGTGTATCACTGGGGGGGGCAGCAGTGTGGGGGGCACTGGAGGGGCTGCAGTGCGTGTAGGGGGGCACTGGGTGGGAAGCAGTGCATATGTGTGTTTGTGTGTCACTGGGGGGGCAGCACCATGTGTGTATGTGTGGCTCTAGGGGGCAGCACCGTGTGTGTGTGTGTGTGTGTGTGTGTGGCACTGGAGGGCAGGCGTATCTCACTGCGATGTGTGAGCTGGGAAAGGACTGTGACTGTGCATCTCTGCAGTGTTGTGTCATTGTGGGTCACAGCCGGCACCCATGGGTTCATCCTTGTGTGTACATGTGAGTGTTGGCCGGGGGTACTTTTTTGTACCCCACCATAGAGTTGCTTCCCCTGTCCCCCCCCCCCCCACGCCCTGTCGGGCCTCCCCTGTCCCTGCCCCAGCTCCGCGTGGGTCGAAGTCACCCCGTCCCCAGCAGGGAGGCGGGGAGTACGGGGCCGGGGATGCAACACGAGCAACGCTGTGAATCCAGCCGTTATTTATAGACCAGGGCGCGACACAGCTGGGCACAGCCCAGGCCTGTCAATCCCAGGCCTGGGCAAGGGTCCCCGTGTAACCAGCCGCCCCACCCCAGAGGTGGGCGCATCTCAGCACCGGGCGAGGGGTCCCTCGATAACCGGCCGCCCCGCCCGAGGTGGCCACATCTCAGCACCGGGCGAGGGGTCCCTCGATAACCAGCCGCCCCACCCCAGAGGTGGCTGCATCTCAGCACCGGGCGAGGGGTCCCTGGGTAACCGGCCACCCTGCCCCAGAGGTGGCTGCATCTCAGCGCCAGGCAAGGGGTCCCCGTCTAACCAGCCGCCCCGCCCCAGAGGTGGCCGCATCTCAGCGCCGGGCGAGGGGTCCCTGGGTAACTGGCCGCCCCGCCCCAGAGGTGGGCGCATCTCAGTGCCTGTCCCAAACTGGGGGTCCCTGCCCCATAACTAATGGGCGAAGCTGTGGGCTGGGAAGGGAGGCAGGACTCCTGGGTTCTCTCCCCGGCTCTGGAGGGGGAGTGCGGGCTGGTGGGTTAGAGCAGGGGGCCTGGGAGCCAGGACTCCTGGGTTCTCTCCCCGGCTCCGCCACTGAGCTGTTGTCTGATCTTAAGTCACATTACCATCCTGTGCCTCAGTTTCCCCTCCCAGCCTCTGTTAAATTTTCCCTGTGTGTCCTCCCCTCCCCCCCCACCGTGCCATAATTCACCTAAGAGAGGGGAAAGAGAATCCCAACACACAGGCCTCAGAGTAGAAATTAGCGTTTATTGATTTGTTAGTTAAAAAGAAATTGACCAAAAAAATCATCAAATCAATCGATTTTCTCCATGAAGTGACAATCCCGCTCGCCTGCTCCACGCACCCAATCAGAACCCAGACAGCCTGTGATAGGACAAGGCATAGCCTAGTGCCCGTCCACCCCTCAGCATCAGCCAATGAATGAAGAGCTCTGCTCCCACTGGCTAGAAAGTTGGTCCCTGGGCAAGAACTCCCTTGGCCAATGACAGCAGCCCCTTGGAGACAGCCTTCTGATTGGCCGCCAGCTCAGCCAATGGGGGAGGAGGGACTCCTGCTTTGCCATTGGTTGCGGATCCAGGCCTGCTTTATGCCCAGCCAATGAGTGATGGGCAAGTCTAAAGCCCAGCTCTCCGATTGGTCAGCGCTTGGCACAGACACTCCCCCCTTGTCACCCAGGAAATGAGTGCTGGAGAAAGCCACGCCCACACACTGGAGGCGGGGCTTGAGTGACAATTCAGCTGGGTGGGCGTGGCCAGTGATGGGGAGGAGGTGGAAGGGGGACACCGATGAGCCATAATGCTGGGAGGCGAAGTTGGGGGATCCCTTCCCCAAAGGGAGGGGGGTAGGGGCCCCCGAGGGGCTGGGGCGGGTCAGAGAGCCATCGCCAGCCAGCCGAGGATCAGGAGGGAGCCCCCATAGGGGGCCGCTTTGTTGAAAGTCGGGTCTCCGCTCCAGGCGTGGTAATAGAGGGGGCCACAGAAGAGTCCCATCCCGGAGCTGAGCAGCGCGCCGGCCTGGGGGGGGGCAACAGAGGAAAGGGGAGGGCAGCGTCAGATGAGTGGGTCCCACTGGGGGATGTCTAAGCGCCCCCCCCCGTCATCCCCAGCTGGTCTCAGCACAAGAAGATAAAAGCTCTACTATAGCAACCGGATGGGGAAGCTGCTCCCTTGAACCAAGGGTCAAGGCCTTTGGGTTCCCAGCCTGCTCGGGCCACCCCGGGTGGGAGAGGGGAAGATCTTACAGGGTAAATGGGGCACAGGAAGATGGGGGGGCTCAGAGGGGGCCCTGTGAGATGGGGTGTAGAGGTGGGAGGAGGGAGACCCTGGGATGGGGAGAGCAGGGTGGAGGCCCATGGGGAGCAGTGGGGGGCGCAGGGCTCACCCCCACCAATCCAGAGGGCTGCCGGGAGGGCAAATAATGGTCCCCTGGGAGTTCAGGTCACCGGGGTGCCACCCCTTCCCCCCAGACGGGGCACCCCCAGGCTACGCACCAGCAGGGGACGGCGGCAGCGGGGGACGGCCAGCAGTGCCAGGCTGTGGAGGAAGTGGTACTTGTTGGCCGTCTCGTAGAGCTGTGGGGAGAGAGCGAAAGGTGAGGGACCCGAAACTGGGAGAGGACCCAGGCGTCCGGGCTCCCAACCCACCCAGCCCCAGCCCTCACTCCCCTCGCAGAGCCAGGGAACCCAGGAGTCTTGGCTCCCAGCCCCCCCCCCCCGCTCTAACCCACCAGCCCCCACTGCCCTCCCAGAGCCGGGGAGAGAACCCAGGAGTCCTGGCTTCCAGCCCCCCTGCTCTGACCCACCAGCCCCCACTTCCCTCCCAGAGCCAGAGGGAGAACCCAGGAGTCCTGGCTCCCAGCCTCCCCTGCTCTAACCCACCAGCCCCCACTCCCCTCCCAGAGCCGGGGAGAGAACCCAGGAGTCCTGGTTCCCAGCCCCCCCCTGCTCTAACCCACCAGCCCCCACTGCCCTCCCAGAGCTGGGGAGAGAACCCAGGAGTCCTGGCTCCCAGCCCCCCCCTGCTCTGACCCACCAGCCCCCACTCCCCTCCCAGAGCCGGGGAGAGAACCCAGGAGTCCTGGCTGCCAGCCCCCCACCCCTCTAGCCCACTGGACCCCCCTCTCCTCAGTGACACCCTGCAGGTCTCCATGATCCCCCCCCCCACCTCCTTCTGGTAATCGTCCCGGTCACTGCGCCGAAAGCCTGGGGTACAGAGAGAGCAGGGTTAGCCCAGTGCGGGGGGGGCGGGGGCAGAGACCCCCTCCCACCTCGATTCCACGCCCTCCCTCTCCTGCCCCGGCCCCTCCCCTCCGACCTCAATCCCCTCCTGTCCCCAGCTCCTGCTCCCGCCCCCGGCCCCTCCCCTCCCCTCCCCTCCAACCTCAATCCCCTCCCGCCCCCGGCCCCTCCCCTCCGACCTCAATCCCCTCCTGTCCCCAGCTCCTGCCCCCGCCCCCAGCCCCCTCCCGGCCCCTCCCCTCCAACCTCAGCCCCCTCCCGCCCCCGGCCCCTCCCCTCCGACCCCAGCCCCCTCCTGCCCCCCCGATCCCAGCCCCCTCCCGCCCCCAGCCCCTCCTGCCCCCCCGATCCCAGCCCCCTCCCGCCCCCTCCCCTCCCCTCCGACCCCGATCCCAGCCCCCTCTGCCCCCGCCCCCGCCCCCGCCCCCCCCCTCTGCCCCCGCCCCCCCGCACCGTGCGCCCCGTAGGCTGCGGCCCCCACCGCCGCGGCCCCGCTCAGCGCCCCCCACGCGGCCCCAACTCCCCGCCATGGCCCTGCCGCGTCACTGCCCGCCTTCGCCAATCACAGCGCCCTTCTGCCCGGACGGCCCCGCCCTTCCCCTGCCCCCGGCCAATCAGGGCGAGCGGCGCCCGGCCGCGGAGACGCGGAAAGGGAAGGACGCGGTTATTCCCTCCGCGGTCGGCGCCGATTGGACAAGGGGCCTGTCCCTCCCACGGTTCAGCCAATGGCAGCGCAGAGCCGGCTCCCGCCCCGGGACCAGGGGAGTGGAGGGATTGTGCTGCTCCCCATGTCGGGACAATACGGTAAAGCTCAGCCTTGCTCAGTACTGCCGCTAGAGTGCGGCGCCAGGCTGCGATATATACGGTACCGGACCCGGCCGCCACCAGGGGGCGGCAGAGACCAGCGACAAGCCTCAGCCCCGCCGCCAAGCGGTGCCCCCGCACTCCCGACCTGCAGCCCCTGCCCCCCCCAGCCCTGCCGGTGCCCCTCACTCCCGACCTGCAGCCCCTGCCCCCCCCCAGCCCTGCCGGTGCCCCTCACTCCCGACCTGCAGCCCCCTGTTACCCCAGCCCTGCCCCCCTCCAGCCGTGCCGGTGCCCCTCACTCCCGACCTGCAGCCCCTGCCCCCCCCCCCCAGCCCTGCCGGTGCCCCTCACTCCCGACCCGCAGCCCCTGCCCCCCCAGCCCTGTCGGTGCCCCTCACTCCCGACCCGCAGCCCCTGCCCCCCCCAGCCCTGTCGGTGCCCCTCACTCCCGACCTGCAGCCCCTGCCCCCCCCCCAGCCCTGCCGGTGCCCCTCACTCCCGACCTGCAGCCCCTGCCCCCCCCCCCCCAGCCCTGCCGGTGCCCCTCACTCCCGACCTGCAGCCCCTGCCAGCCCAGCCCTGCCCCCCCCAGCCCTGCCGGTGCCCCTCACTCCCGACCCGCAGCCCCTGCCCCCCCAGCCCTGTCGGTGCCCCTCACTCCCGACCCGCAGCCCCTGCCGGCCCAGCCCTGCCGGTGCCCCTCACTCCCGACCTGCAGCCCCTGCCAGCCCAGCTCTGCCCCCCCAGCCCTGCCGGTGCCCCTCACTCCCGACCCGCAGCCCCTGCCGGCCCAGCCCCATGACTTGGGGGGAAGGTTGGTTTGTTCTTGCAGCTGTTGGTCCCGTCCCCTCCGGGGCTGGTATCTGGGTCGCTTACGTACGAAAGGTGTAAAATTCCCCATCACGGGAATCGGGGCTGTGAAACTTCTGACGTCTGGTAAACCTGCCACCTCCCGCCCTTTAAATTTAGCAGCGGTTTTGGGGGGGTTGAGAACAGAGGCCACGTGGGGCCCTGTGACTGCACCATATCCATGGGGCCCTCTAGGGCTCCCCGGCCCCCCCAACCACAACCTCTGGTGCTGAGATGCGCCCACCTCTGGGGCGGGGCGGCTGGTGACCCAGGGACCCCTCGCCCGGCACTGAGATGTGGCCACCTCTGGGGTGGGGTGGCTGGTTACCCAGGGACCCCTCGCCCGGCACTGAGATGTGGCCACCTCTGGGGCGGGGGGCCGGTTACCTAGGGACCCCTTGCCCGGTGCTGAGATGTGCCCACCTCTGGGGCGGGGCGGCTGGTTACCCAGGGACCCCTCGCCCGGGGCTGAGATGCAGCCATCTCTGGGGGGGGGGCGGCCGGTTACCCAGGGACCCCTCGCCTGGCACTGAGATGCGGCCACCTCTGGGGTGGGGCGGCCACTTATATGAGGTTTTGTGGTCCCCATTGACTGGGGGGGCAGCATCCCCTAGGAAGCCCCGCCATTGCCATCCTTCTGTTTGGTTTGGGGGCCTCCCATCCCAGCCAAACAGACCCCCCCCAAGTGCTGGGAAGAACCCCCCAGTGTGGTTTCTGATGGGGGCCGCATCCCCGCCCGTCTGGGCTGCCAGCCTGTGATAGACCTGGCCACCGTGACCGTCTCTAACTGGTGTTTGACCCGTTACACTTTTGGCCTGCGCAGCGTCCTGCGGCGAGGAGTTCCCCAGGTCCCCGGGGGAGGACGCGCTGCCTTGGGTTCGGGTTCGAGGGCGACGGGGCCGTGGCAGAGCTGCTGCAATTTCAGAGAGAAGTGGAGCAGCCGGACAATGTCCCACCCGCCAGCTCTGCCGGTGACCCTCACTCCCGACCCGCAGCCCCTGCCCCCCCAGGCCTGCCGGTGCCCCTCACTGCGGACCCACAGCCCCTCTTAGCCCTGCCCTGCCCCCCTGCACCCCCAGCTCTGCAACAGCTGGGGAGCTGCTGGCTCCATACAGGGATCTTGAGCCAAATGCATCGTGACCTGGGCCTGGCAGAGACACACAGAGAAAACCAGCTTGTGTCAGAGCTGGGGGGAGAACCCAGGAGTCCGGCTCCCAGCCCCCCCCCCACTCTAACCACCAGCCCCCACTCCCCTCCCAGAGCCAGGGAGAGAACCCAGGAGTCCTGGCTCCCAGCCCCCCCTGCTCTAACCCTCCAGCCCCCACTCCTCTCCCAGAGCTGGGGAGAGAACCCAGGAGTCCGGCTCCCAGCCCCCCCCCACTCTAACCACCAGCCCCCACTCCCCTCCCAGAGCCAGGGAGAGAACCCAGGAGTCCTGGCTCCCAGCCCCCCCCGCTCTAAACCACCAGCCCCCACCCCCCTCCCAGAGCCGGGGGAGAGAACCCAGGAGTCTTGGCTCCCAGCCCCCTCTGCTCTCACCCACCAGCCCCCACTCCCCCTCCCAGAGCCGGGGAGAGAACCCAGGAGTCTTGGCTCCCAGCCCCCCCCTGCTCTGACCTACCAGCCCCCACTCCCCCTCCCAGAGCCAGGGAGGGAACCCAGGAGTCCTGGCTCCCAGCCCCCCCTGCTCTGACCTACCAGCCCCCCACTCCCCCTCCCAGAGCCGGGGAGAGAACCCAGGAGTCCTGGCTCCCAGCCCCCCCTGCTCTAACCACCAGCCCCCACTCCCCTCCCAGAGCCGGGGAGAGAACCCAGGAGTCCTGGTTCCCAGCCCCAGCCCCCCCCCCCATTCACTTCTTTCTTTCTCTCATCCCCTCTCCCTCCACCCCGCCATCTCCCCCTCCGGGCGGAGGGGGGGGGGGGCTGCGGCCCCACAAAAGTCGAGTTTCCTTTAAGACCCCGTGACGCGCGTTGTGATGCATCTGGGCTGAGCGGGGTGGGGGGAGGGAGAGCAGACCCAGCCCCCCCTACACCAACCCCCCCCATCCTAGCCCAGAGCGACTCCAGCTGATCCCCCCTCCCTCCCTTCCTCTCCTGCCACCATTGAACGACACGTCCCCTCTCCAGCCCCCCTCCCCACGCCGCTCCCACCCCCCACGCAGCCCCCACCCTGCCGGGGAGGAGGGGCCCCTCCCAGAGAGAGGAGGGGGGGCTCTGATTTCCTTCGCCTCCCTCTGGATTCCTTTCACCGCGATCCTCCCGCGCCCCCCCCCCACAGAGCCTGCATCTCTCCTGCTGCATCCGCCCCCCCCCCCCCGCCGCGCACACACAGGCGCCCCCCTCCTCGCTGGGGGGGGTCTCGACTCTGCTGACATACGCAGCCCCCCCCCCCCCACCGCAGCCAGGCCGCCTCCTCCTCCTCCCCCCCCGCCCCCACCTACCCACCCCATGGCCGCTGCCTGACGCGGAGTCTCGCTCGGCGGTAGCCCCGGTGCTCGGCCAGCGGGGGCCCGGGCCCGCCGGGGAGGGGGGGCCCCCTGCCTGGAGCAGCTGGCAGAGGTAAGAGGGGGCGCGGGGGTGACGGGGGGGGATGCGGCCCCCCCCTCCCCCGGATCTTTTCCGTCCCTCCCCCCCCCTGCCCCCCAACATCCACCCCCCCTTGTCCCCCCTTCCCCTCCATCCT
>CM047489.1:25002911-25120411 GCA_026122505.1 Aldabrachelys gigantea | reverse complement strand
TACCTACCTACCCCCCTACCCCCACGCACCCCCTCTACTACCTACCTACCTACACCCCATGCACCCCCTCTACCTACCTACCGACCCCCATGCACTCCCCCTCTACCTACCTACCCCCATGCACCCCCTCTACCCACCTACCTACCTACCCACCCCCCATGCACCCCCTCTACCCACCTACCTACCTACCCACCCCCCATGTACCCCCTCTACCTACCTACCTACCCCTCTACCCCCATGCACCCCCTCTACCCACCTACCTACCTACCCACCCCCCATGTTACCCCCTCTACCTACCTACCTACCTACCCCTCTACCCCCATGCACCCCCTCTACCCACCTACCTACCTACCCACCCCCCATGTACCCCCTCTACCTACCTACCCCCCTACCCCCATGCACCCCCTCTACCTACCTACCTACCCCCATGTACCCCCTCTACCTACCTACCTACTCCCCCATGCACCCCCTCTATCCACCTACCTACCCCCTCCATGTACCCGCTCTATCTACCCCACCTACCCCCATGTACCCCCCTCTACCTACCTACCCCCCATGCACCCCCTCTATCTACCTACCTACCCCCCATGTACCCCCTCTATCTACCTACCTACCCACCTACCCCCATGCACCCCCTCTACCTACCTACCCCCCCATGTACCTCCTTTATCTACCTACCTACCTACCCACCATGCGCCCCCTCTACCTACCTACCTACCCCCCATGCACCCCCTCTACCTACCTACCCCCCATGTACCCCCTCTACCTACCCCACCTACCCCATGCACCCCTCTACCTACCTACCTACTCCCCACTGCACCCCCTCTATCTACCTACCTACCCCCATGTACCCCCACTATCTACCTACCTACCCGCCTACTCCCATGCACCCCCTCTACCTACCTACCCCCCATGGTACCCCCTCTACGTACCTACCTACCTACCCCCATGCACCCCCTATACCTACCTACCCCCCCATGCACCCCCTCTACCTACCTACCTACCACCTACCCCCATGCACTCCCTCTACCTACCTACCTACTACCCCCCCATGCACCCCCTCTACCTACCTACCTACCCCCAAGCACCCCTCTATCTATCTACCCCCATGTACCCCCCTCTACCTACCTACCTACCCCCATGCACCCCCTCTACCTACCTACCTACCAACCTACCCCCATGTACCCCCTCTACCTACCTACCCCCCCATGCACCCCCTCTACCTACCTACCTACCCCCCCCATGCACCCCCTCTACCTACCTACCTACCTACCTACCCCATGTACCCCCCTCTACCTACCTACCTACCCCCATGTACCCCCTCTACCTACCCACCTACCCCCATGTGCCCCCTCTACCTACCTACCTACCCCCAAGCACCCCCTCTATCTATCTACCTACCTACCCTGCACCCCCTCTACCTACCTACCCACCCCCATGCACCTCCTCTACCTACCTACCTACCTACCCCCAAGCACCCCCTCTATCTATCTACCTACCTACCCTGCCATGCACCCCCTCTACCTACCTACCTACCCCCATGTACCCCCTCTACCTACCTACCCACCCCCATGCACCTCCTCTACCTACCTACCTACCTACCCCCAAGCACCCCCTCTATCTATCTACCTACCTACCCTGCCATGCACCCCCTCTACCTACCTACCTACCCCCATGTACCCTCTCTACCTACCTACCTACCTACCCACCCCCATGCACCTCCTCTACCTACCTACCTACCTACCTACCCCCAAGCACCCCCTCTATCTATCTACCTATCTACCTACCCCCATGCACTCCCTCTACCTACCTACCTACCTACCCACCACCATGCACCCCCTCTACCTACCTACCTACTACCCCCCATGCACCCCCTCTACCTACCTACCTACCTACCCCCCCATGTACCCCCTCTACCTACCTACCTACCCCCATGTACCCCCTCTACCTACCTACCTACCCCCCATGCACCCCCTCTACCTACCTACCTACCTACCCCCATGTACCCCCTCTACCTACCTACCTACCCACCCCCATGCACCTCCTCTACCTACCTAACTACCTACCCCCCATGTACCCCCTCTACCTACCTACCTACCCCCATGTACCTGCTCTACCTACCTACCTACCTACCCACCCATGCACCCCCTCTACCTGCCTACCTACCCCCATGCACCCCCTCAACCTACCTACCTACCTACCCCCATGCACCCCGTCTACCTACCTACCCCAATGCCCCCCCTCTACCTACCTACCTATCTATCCCCATCCATCCCCTCTGTCTATCTATCTATCTATTTCCATGCACCCCTTTATCTATCTATCTATCTGTCCCCAGACACCCCCTCTATCTATCTATCTATCCCCGTCCACCCCCTCTATCTATCTATCTATCTATCTATCCCCATCCACCCCCTCTATCTATCTATCTATCTATCTATCTATCTATCTATCTATCCCCATCCACCCCCCTATCTATCTATCTATCCCCAGTCACCGCCTCTATCTATGTATCCCCATCCACCCCCTCTATCTATCTCTCTATCTCTCTATCCCCATCCACCCCCTCTATCTATCTTTTATCTATCCCCATCCACCCCCCTATCTATCTATCTATCCCCAGTCACTGCCTCTATCTATCTCTCTATCCCCATCCACCCCTTCCTCTCTCTCTCTGGCTGGTCTTCCAGAGGCCGGCGCACATGGCCGGGACGTCGCTCTCGCCTGCCCTGGGCTCTCCGATGAGTCTTGGGCTAATTACCGGTTCGCGGCTTTAATTGCCGGATTCTGAAGCAGAAACATAAAACTTCTCAGTTATTTAATTAAAGCCCCAATTTAACCAGGGAGATTCCTGTCAGGAGGGCTGGAGACATGGGCAGGATGGGGCCGAGCGTCAGGGCAGGAGGACCCGGCAGGTTGGATGTGGGGGGCAGGACGGGGCTGAGTGTCGGGGCCAGGGGGGTTCCAGGGGGTGCGATACAGTGGGGGGTGGGACAGGGTTCCCTCCAGCCCCTCACTGCCCCATGGGTGAGGGGGTGTAAGCCTGACCTCCCCATTTCTTCCCCTTCAATTTCTGAGCACCGGGGATGGGTAGATATCTGGGGGTCGGAGGGGTCGCAGAGGGATTTGGGGGCAGCTCTGTGGGGGGAGTTCTGGGCTGGGGCATTCCCCAAAGGGGGGGTATTTCCCTGACGGCGGGGGGCAGAGTCAGAGCTGGGGGTGCCCCAGATCTGCCCCCCCCATAAGTGGGGCCATTTCCCACCTCAGTGCTGGATGGTATTTGCAGAGAAAAGAGGGTGGGGGGACTTTAAGGGGGGTGGGGGCAGATTGGGGGGGAGGTTTGGGGGTGGCTCTGACTGGGCCCCTGACGGCCTCTGTCTTTTCTCTTTTCTCTTTTCCTTCTGTCCATCGCTCCCCCTCACCTCCCTCCATCCCTCCATCTCCCTACCCCTCCCTCCATCCTTCCCTCCATCCTTCCCCCCACCTCCCTCCATCTCCCTACCCGTCCCTCCATCCCTCCCTCCTTTGATCTCCCTACCCCTCCTTCCATCCCTCCATCCTTCCCCCTCACCTCCCTCCATCCCTCCATCTCCCTACCCCTCCCTCCATCCTTCCCTCCATCCTTCCCCCTCACCTCCTTCTGTCTCCCTACCCCTCCCTCCATCCCTCCCTCCATCCCTCCATCTCCCTACCCCTCCCTCCATCCTTCCCTCCATCCTTCCCCCCACCTGCCTCCATCTCCCTACCCGTCCCTCCATCCCTCCCTCCTTTGATCTCCCTACCCCTCCTTCCATCCCTCAATCCTTTCCTCTCACCTCCCTCCATCCCTCCCTCCATCTCCCTACCCCTCCCTCCATCCTTCCCTCCATCCTTCCCCCTCACCTCCCTCCATCCCTCCATCTCCCTACCCCTCCCTCCATCCTTCCCTCTCACCTCCCTCCATCCCTCCATTTCCCTACCCCTCCCTCCATCCTTCCCTCTCACCTCCCTCCATCCCTTCATCTCCCTACCCCTCCCTCCATCCTTCCCCCCTCACCTCCCTCTGTCTCCCTGCCCCTCCCTCCCTGCCTCCCTCCATCCCTCCATCTCCCTACCCCTCCCTCCATCCTTCCCTCCATTCTTTCCCCTCACCTGCCTCCATCTCCCTACCCGTCCCTCCATCCCTCCCTCCTTTGATCTCCCTACCCCTCCTTCCATCCCTCCCTCCATCCCTCCATCCTTTGATCTCCCTACCCCTCCTTCCATCCTTCCCCCTCACATCTCTCTTTCCTTCCCTCTCACCTCCCTCCATCCCTCCATCTCCCTACCCCTCCCTCCATCCTTCCCTCCATCCTTCACCCTCACCTCCCTCTGTCTCCCTACCCCTCCCTCCAATCCTCCCTCCATCCCTCCATCTCCCTACCCCTCCCTCCATCCTTCCCTCCGTTCTTTCCCCTCACCTGCCTCCATCTCCCTACCCGTCCCTCCATCCCTCCCTTCTTTGATCTCCCTACCCCTCCTTCCATCCTTCCCCCTCACCTCTCTCCATCCTCCCCTCTCACCTCCCTACCCCTCCCTCCAATCCTCCCTCCATCCCTCCATCTCCCTACCCCTCCCTCCAATCCTCCCTCCATCTCCCTACCCCTCCCTCCAAACCTCCCTCCCTCCCTCCATCCCTTCCACTATCTCCCTCCATCTCCCTATCCCCTCCCTCTGTCGCTCCCTCCATCCTTCCCCCCCACCTCTCTCCATCCCTCTCTTGTCCTTTCTCTCCTTCTCCAGGTGAGGCCCCCATGCGCCGCCCGCCTGCCGGACCCCTCCCCACCCGCCATGGAGCGCAACAGAGCCCCCCGGCGCCGCTAGCCCCCCCCCGCTGAGCCCACGCCCCCACCCCCTCCCCGCACGTCCCCCCCACCACCCCCCCGCGCCATGCCTGCCCCGCCCGGCCCCGGCTGGCGGGCGGGGGCCTGCGTCCTGCTGTGGGCGGCGTGGCTGGCGGCCGGGGCGCCCCCCCGCGCCCCCGAGGAGGAGAAGCACCCGGTGGCGAGCACCCACTACGGCAAACTGCGGGGGGTGCGGAAGGACCTGAACAACGAGATCCTGGGGCCGGTGGTGCAATACCTCGGGGTGCCCTACGCCACCCCGCCAGTGGGCGAGCGCCGCTTCCAGCCCCCCGAGGCCCCCGCCTCCTGGGCCCAGGTGCGCAACGCCACGGCCTTCGCCCCCGTCTGCCCCCAGAACCTGCACGGGATGCTGCCCGGCATCATGCTGCCCGTCTGGTTCACCGACAACCTGGAGGTGGTGGCCGGCTACGTGCAGAACCAGAGCGAGGACTGCCTGTACCTCAACCTCTACGTGCCCATGGAGGATGGTAAGGGGCCGGGCCGGGGGGCCCTGGGCTGTATTATGGGGTTGCACAGACAAGGGGGAGCCCTGGAGCGGATTGGGGGGCTGGTGGCACAGAGAAGGGGGAGCCCTGGGGTATAAAGGGGGGCTGGTGGCACAGAGAAGGGGAAACCCTGGGGTATATCGGGGTGGCACAGAGAAGGGGGGCCATGGGGTGTATCGGAGGGTGGCACAGAGAAGGGGGGCCATGGGGTGTATCGGAGGGTGGCACAGAGAAGGGGGAGCCCTGGGGTATATCAGGGGGTCGGTGGCACAGAGAAGGGGGGCCATGGGGTGTATCGGAGGGTGCCACAGAGAAGGGGGAGCCCTGGGGTATATCAGGGGGTCGGTGGCACAGAGAAGGGGGGCCATGGGGTGTATTATGGGGTGGCACAGAGAAGGGGGATCCCTGGGGTGTATCGGGGGGTCAGTGGCACAGAGAAGGGGGAACCCTGGGGTATATCAGGGGGTCGGTGGCACAGAGAAGGGGGGCTTTGGGGTGTATCGGGGGATGGCACAGAGAAGGGGGGCCGTGGGGTATATCAGGGGGTCAGTGGCACAGAGAAGTGGGGCTGTGGGGTGTATCGGGGGGTCAGTGGCACAGAGAAGGGGGGCCGTGGGGTGTATCGGAGGGTGGCACAGAGAAGGGGGAGCCCTGGGGTATATCAGGGGGTCGGTAGCACAGAGAAGGGGGGCTTTGGGGTGTATCGGGGGATGGCACAGAGAAGGGGGATCCCTGGGGTGTATCAGGGCGTCAGTGGCACAGAGAAGGGGGAGCCCTGGGGTATATCAGGGGGTTAGTGGCACATAGAAGGGGGGCTGTGGGGTGTGTCGGGGGGGTGGCACAGAGAAGGGGGGGTCCTGGGATGTATTATGGGGTTGCACAGACAAGGGGGAGCCCTAGGGTGTATTGGGGGGCCGGTGGCACAGAGAAGGGCCTCCTGGGGTGTATCAGGGGGTTACATGGAGAAGGGGGGGACCCTGAGGTGTATTCAGGGGTGGCACAGAGAAGGGGGGATCCTGGGGTGTATCACAGTGTTGCACAGAGAAGGGGGGCCCTGGGGTATATCAGGGAGTCGGTGGCACAGAGAAGGGGGAGCCCTGGGTTATATCAGGGGATCGGTGACATATGGAAGGGGGGCCATGGGGTATATCGGGGGGCTGCACAGATAAGGGGGACTGTGGGGTATATTGGGGGGTCAGTGGCACAGAGAAGGGGGGCCATGGGGTATATTGGGGGCTGCACAGAGAAGGGGGGCCATGGGGTATATCGGGGGGCTGGTGGCACAGAGAGGAGGAGCGTGGGGTATATCAGGGGGTCAGTGGCACAGAGACGGGGGGCCCTGGAGTAGATGAGGGGTAGCACAGAGAAGGGGGGACGTAGGGTATATCGAGGGGTTGGTGACAGAAAGAAGGGGGGCCATGAGGTATATCAGGGGGTTGGTGGCACAGAGAAGGGAGGGGCCGTGGGGTATATCGGGGGATGGCACAGAGAAAGGGGGCCATTGGATATATCAGGGGGGTCGATGGCACAGAAAAGGGGCGCCATGGGGTATATTGGGGGGCTGCATAGAGAAGGGGGCCCCAGGGTATATTGGGGGATCAGTGCCATGAAATATGGGGTGCCATGGGGTACAGTTGGGGGCTCAGTGCCAGGAGATGGGGGGGCTGCCCTGGGTGAGGAGGGTGACCTTTGCCCCCACTTTTGTGATCTCTTCCCCCCTTCCACTGGCCCCCCCAATACCCACCCCACCCCCTAAAGCTTTGACCCCCCCTAGTTTGTCAATGAGACCCCCGAAATCACCATCTAGGGATCCCCAATAACTGGATGTTGGGGGCCTGCGTGGGTTGGGGGGCAGGGCAGAGGTTCCTGTGGGGGGACCTCTCAAGGAGATGCAGGGCATGTGGGGAAGAGGGATTCCTGGTGTCTCCACCCCTGCCCCCCACAAGCATGCTGGGCAGTTGCCATGGAAATGGGGAGAAATGAGGGGGGTGGAAAAATAGGGGGTAAAGGAGGGGAAACTGAGGGAGAAAAGGGCAGAGGCAGCCCCACAACTGCCCCCCCACTTCCCCACACACCCCACTACTTCCAGCTCCCCCTTCCCATCCCCCCCAGCCCTCCATGACACCCTTAGACCCCCAGACCCCCACATTCCCCACTGTTCCCCATCCCTCTAACCCCCCACAGCTTCCCCAGCCTCTCACAAAGCCCCATATCTCCCCTGCCCCGCACCCAGACCCCATCACCCCCAGGCAAGGGGTCCCCATGTTACCAGCCGCCCCGCGCCAGAGGTGGGCGCATCTCAGCGCCGGGCGAGGGGTCCCTGGGTAACTAGCCGCCCCGCCCCAGAGGTGGGCGCATCTCAGCACCGGGTGAGGGGTCCCTGGATAAACAATGCATGTGTGTGAGCTAGGGGTGTGTGTGTGTCATTTCTGGCATCTCAGTGTATGCTGGGATCAGGGGTTGTTTGTGGGACACAAGGTTGGGGGTGTGTCAGCCAGGATTTCTGGGTTCTGTCTCTGGGAGGAGAGGGGAGGGGAGGGGGGGACTAGAGCAGGGGGGGCTGGGAGCCCGGACGTCTGGGTTCTCTCCCCGGCTCTGGGAGGGGAGTGGAGGCTGGTGGTTAGAGCAGGGGGGAGGGGCTGGGAGCCAGGACTCCTGGGTTCCATCACTCTGCCAATAATTTTTCATCTGCGCCTCAGTTTCCCCATCTTGCAACTGGCGATCTTTACCCTTCCTTTCTCTGTTTAGGGGGGTGAGCACTTTGAGACGGGCACTGCCTCAAGCTGTCTCTGTGCAGTATGGGGCCCCTGATCTCAGTCTGGGGGGGTCTGCGCTGCACCCAGAGTTTTGGGGCCCCCGACCTCAGTCCCTAGGGGTTACTGTAATAATTTGTGCTAACTCTGCATTCTCCCCGCAGGCTGGTTTGACTCCGGGAATCGGGGGGGCTTGGCAGGTGTATCTGGGGGGCCCACGTGACAGCCTGGTATCCTGCCCCCATCAGAGACATGGGCCCATCCACCCGGGTATCCCAGCCCCTCCCGACCCCGCAGTCAGACCCGCCAGCCCCTCTTCCTGCTTCCCCCTAATACCATTAATAATGAGCTGAAAGCTACCTGCTGCTACGTACCTTCGTAGAGTCGCCATCCATCGATCCCTGGGTGGCTCCTTTACCTGCCTGCCTCTCTATCTGTCCGTCCCCATCTGCCCCCTCTATCTATCTGTCCATCTATCCATCCCCAGACACCCCTATATCTATCTATCTATCCATCCCCATCCACCACCTCTATCTATCTATCTATCTATCTATCTATCTATCTATCTATCTATCTAGCCGTGTTCCCCTATTTCCCAGTCCATGCCCCAGAGCCCTTCTCACAAGGAAGGGGTTTCAAGTCATGGGGACACATTCATCCACCTTTTACTGCACCCCCCAAGTGCAGCCCCCCCCGCCCCAGTGCCCTTCTAACCACCTTTGACTCAACAGCTGATTTCAGTCTCTCTCTAGATCAATTTTTTTTGGGGAAAACCAGTGTATTTTGCTTAAATCTATCGATCTCTCTGTATTTTCTTAATCAAATGTTTTTGGCTTTTGGTTGGTTTTTTTTTTTTCCTTTTTTTTAAAAAGCTAAAACGAACCAAAAAAAATCTCTTTTTCTTTTTGATCTTTTCTCTTTCTGTCTTTTTTTTTTCTTTTTTCCCCCTTTCCCAATTTTTTCTTTTTTCTTGGTCTTAGGTCCACTCACAAAAAAACGCGACGAAGCCACCGGAAACCGTCCCTCCGGAGACGAAGGTATTTTTGGGTGCATGTTTCACATTTCTTGCTGGTTTTTTTACCTTCCCTTTTTTCTTCCTTTCTTTCTTTCTTTCCGTCTTTCTTTTTCTTCCCAAACAACCAACCTTAATGATAGCTTTTTTTCGGTGGTTATGGGTTTTTTTTTAATCGGGGGTCGTCTCTTTTTCACCCTTCTTTCGCCTTAAAAAGATAAATAAGTCGGTGTCAGGCGAACCCTGCCGGAAAAGAAACCGCAGTTGCTACGTTTTCTTTTTATCCCATTTCTTGAGCTTTCGACTGCTTTTTTGGAAAAAAAAAAACGAACGAAAAACACCACCCCATGAAAAAATATGGGGGGAGTCGTAAAGCTAAGTGGGAGATGATTGTGAAGATTGTGGGGGGGATCTGTACGTGTACCCCCGAAAATGACCCCTCTTGTTTTCTCCCCTCTTGCCCCTCCAAAAAAACCCCAAACTTTTCTGAAAGTCGGTTTTCCTGGCGGGAGGCTTCTGTTGATGGGCCAATCTACCCTGGTGTCTGGCCTGCTCCCAGACACCTGAGATTAGGGGGAAAATGAGGGATATGGGATACAGACCAGGGGAGATTGGGGGAGTCTGTGGTGGCACGAAGCCCCCGCCCCTCCCATGGCCACCTCCACCCGCAACCTCCGCCCTGATTGCTCTGTCATTTCCATCCTCTGCCACCAGGGGGCGTGTCTGTTTGAGGGGAGGGGGGCTTAGCCAGGGTCAGGGGTTACTTGGGGGGAAGGTTTAGGGAGGTCGTGGGGAATTTGGGGGAAAGGTTCGGGGGGTGAGGGGATGGGTTTGGTGTGTGGGGGTGGAAAGGCAAGTGTAAGCACAGGTGAGTGTGCAAGGTGAGTGTGCAAGGCAAAGGTGAGAGTGCAAGGCGAAGAGTGTGTGTCTGTGTGGCTGGCTGTCCCCAGAGATGCGTGGCTGTTACGTCGAGACAGCTCGGATGGCATGTGTGCAAAGGGGTGTCCAAAGACCTGTGTGTGTGTGTGTGTTTGTGCCAGGCAAGGCATCTCCGCAGGTGGAAGGGGGTGGTGAGTGTGTCCAGGTGGGTGAATGTCTCTGCACAGCCAGCATGTGTGGACATAAATGAGGCGTTGGTAAGTGTGTCAGGAGGTGTGAAGATGTGTGCGTGCAGGGTGGGTGTGCAAGTGGGGGTGTGGTTTGAATTCCTCCGTTGGTGGCTGGATAAGCTGGTGTGTGTGTGTGTGTGTGTGTGTGTGACACGAGGCCGTGTGTGTCAAACTGGGCTCTGTCTGTGTGTGCGCGTGCACGTGCGAAGCTGGGCTCTGTCTGTGTCTGTGTTAAACTGCCGTGTATGTGTGTGTGTTAAGCCATGCTCTGTGTGTGAGTGAAGCTGGACTCTGTGTGTGTGTGTGTGTATATGAAGCCGGGCTGTGTCTGTCAAGCTGGGCTCTGTCTGTGTGTGTTTGTGTGTGTACGTGCACGTGTGTGTGTGAAGCTGGGCTGTGTCTGTGTTAAACTGGTATGTCTGTCTGTGTGTGTTAAGCCATGCTCCATGTGTTTGTGTGTTAAGCCACGCTCTCTGTGTGTGTGCAGCATTGTTGTCTCTATAAGTGTGACTGCGGTAATTGCAAAACTGAACTGTTGTGTTCATAGCTTTAGGTGTGTGCATGCAGGAGTGTGTGTGTGTGCATTTGTATGTCCATGGGAGTGCGTTGTATCT
This sequence comes from Aldabrachelys gigantea, assembly GCA_026122505.1. Classification (NCBI taxonomy): domain Eukaryota; kingdom Metazoa; phylum Chordata; order Testudines; family Testudinidae; genus Aldabrachelys; species Aldabrachelys gigantea. The sequence continues at coordinate 25,109,555 of CM047489.1, read as the reverse complement.
CTAAGTGAAATGTGTTTTGGTGTGTGGATGAGTTGTTGTGTCAATAGTTGCCGTCATGTGTGTATTTTGGAAGTACTGCTGTGTCTATGAGTAGCAATGTGAGTAGATGTATATCTGGGCTGCTGTGCGGCTAGCTTGCAGGTGTGTGTGTACACATGTGCATTGTGTCTATACGTAAAGTGTGTTTAGGTGTGCAAATGAATAGTTGTGTTGAGACTTGCAGATCTGTGTGCTTGAGTGCACAGTTGTGTCTGTTTATGTGGGTAAGTGACAATATAGGCGGTTGTGTTGGAAATTGAAGGTGTGTGTTGTGTCTAAGTGCTAGTGTGTTTAGTTGTATGAAGGAGCAGGTGTGTGTAGAATTGCCGATCGGTGTGGATTGTATGTGGATTGTTGTGTCTGTACGTGTGAAGGTGGGTAGGTGTGTCTCTGTGAGTATAGATACGTGTGTGTTTTATATAAGTGAAGTGCATTTAGTGGTGCGACTGAATTGTGTTGACAATTGCAGAGGTGTGTCTTTCATGCATGTGTATTGTGCATACAAGTGTGAGCGTGCGAAGCATATGCACTGCTAGGTGTGTTGAGATTTGCTTTGTGTGTGTGTATGTGTGACAGACTGTTCCTTGGTTGCTGTTTGCTACCAGTGGGGGTATGTATTGGATGTGAATATGGCTTGCTGTGTGGGTAGTTATAGCTGTGGGTGAGGTAGGGGTTGTGCTCAGAGAGTGAGTGTGCAAGGAGATGGACAGTTGTGCAAGGCTCTGCTGCACTTCAAAGAATGGTGTGAAGATGGCAGTGCATGTGAGAGAGGGGAGCTGGGGGTGTGCACAGGGGTCCACGGGCGTGTGAAAGGTGTATGAGGACACCAGAATGTGGTTGGTGAGTGTGCAAGGGAACCTCAGAGCACATGAAAGGTGGGGTGTGAGTGTGTCAGCACATGGAGGTGCAAGAGGGAGTCTATATCTGAGCAAAATGGTGAGCAAGTTGAGGGCTCCTATGTGTGCAAATTTACCCACAAGTTGTGAGTCGGGTCAGTGAGTGTGCAACACGGGAGGTGTGCGTGTCAGCGTGTTTGTGCATGTATGCAAGGCAGGGATTCAGGGTGTGTACTGAGAGTTGGAGATGTGTGCAAAGGGATCGGTGACTATCCAACATAATCCATACATGTGCAGCACAACTCATGAGTGTGCAAGGGATTTTGCAAGGCCATGAAGGGCTTGGTGTGCGTGCAAAGTCTTTGATAAGTGTGCGTGGGGTTCTCTGTGTATCTGCAAGGGGACCTATGAGTGTGCGAGGGTCTTAGAGCAGAGCTGTGTGTGTGTGCGAGGGACTCAGTAAGTGTGTGAGCGACTGAGTGTGCAATGGGTCTGAGTGTGCAAGCATCTTTCTGTGTGGCGAGGGGGCACTGTGCACGTACAAGATGGCTGGTGCGTGTGCGATGGCTGGTGTGCACGTGCAACAGGCTCTGTGAGTGTGCGAGGGGGTCCCGTCGTCCCCTCCTCCATCTTAAACAGGGTGGGGGGAGGGGCAGCCCGTCAGACACTAATTAAGGCCTCCTTGCGTCTAATTAACGCTCTCTGTTGGCACAGAATTAATTAGGCCCCCAGTTGCCATGGAGATGGGATGTGACCTAGAAAAGAAAACCCATGGGGGGGGGAGAAATGTTAATGTTTCCATGGCAACGGGGTAGAATTGGGGTGGTGACCTCTGACCTGGGGGAGTCCTGGCTGCCAGGATCCCCTGACCTTTGACCTTTCACCCCCCCCCCACTTGTGGACTCTCCAGAACCTATGGCCGCCTGGCTGACCTCTGACCTTTCCTGACCCCTGCAGGGACCCCCTGACCCCATGGCCATCTGACCTCCAGAAAACCCTGACCTCTGACCCCAGCCGGCATCTCCAATGCAATGATACCACTGACCCCATTGACCTCTGACCCCCACCCAGGAATCCTTGACATATTTGACTCCTCTGACCCCCACTGACCTCCCTGACCCATGACCTCCCAGCATTTCTGGCCTCTGACCTCTCCTTCACCTTTCTGACCTTCCAGGGACCTTTGAGCCTCCCACTGACCTTTGCCACATTGACTGCTCTGACCTCTGACCCCCATTGACCTCTATAATCCCTGAACCTCCATAATCTTTGACCTCTCACCCCAGTTACCCCTCCATCGTCAGTGATTTGTGACCTCTGAACCCCATTAACCCTTCTGACCTCTGACCCCAGGGATCCTTGACCCCCAATAACCTTTGACCCATTGGACTTCTCTGACCCCTTGACCCCATTGACCTCTGACCCCCTAGGAATCTGTGGACTCCCCATTGACCTCTCTGACCTTTGACCCCCTGGGAACCTCAGACATCCACTGACCTCTGACCCTCCCAAGAGTCTCTGACCTCATTGACCACTCAGACCCGTGACCCGCTGACCCACCCCATGGGGCAAAGTGCTGTCCCCTGCTGGGGAGATGGAGGGACTTTTTCCTACAGCACCGCCCCATTCAGGACCCCCCCCAGCTCCACGTCTGTAGGGGGAGGGGTTTGGAAGGGGTGGGAGGGGTCCCAGGGCAGGAGGTGCTGGAAGGGGGGCATCAGAGATGGAGAAGCAGGTTGGGGGGTAGATACCCCCACTGTGGGGCAGCAGGGGAAGGGACGGGGGTCAGAGAGCATGGGGGGTGTTAGGGAATGAGGGGCATCCTGGGGAAGGGGTCGGGGGTCTGAGATGGGATGAGGAGGGGTCTCTATGGGCTGCAGTGGGAGAACTGGGGGGTACAGGTGTGGGGGGGGTCTGAGATAGGCTGGGGGGCAAAGGGTCACTGGGGGGCTGCAGTGGGGGGTGACCAAGGGGGCCAGGGGGCAATAGGGTCCTATTAGGATTTTTTAAGGGGGGCAGGACTATTTTACCCCCCACCCAGGCCCCATAACAAATCTCCTCCCCCTCCAGGTCTGGAGACCCTTGCAGACTCCCCTCAGTCCCAGCCTGGGAAATGAGGGGGTCACCAGTGGCCCCCCGGGGACAGGCATGGGAGGGATGGGCAGACTCACAGGCAGGGGGCAGGAGTGGCCTCTAGTGACGCTGCCTCTTTCTGCCCCCCCATTTCTCTCTGTCCCCCCACTCTCTCTCTGACCCCCCGATCTCTCTCTGCTTCCCCAATCACTGACCCCTAATCTCTCTCTGTCCCCTCTATCTCTGTCCCCCTATCTCTCTCTCTGCTTCCCGATGTCTCTCTGACCCCCTCAATCTCTCTCTCTGCTTTCCCCATCCCTCTGTCCCCCTGATCTCTGTCCCCCCGATCTCTCTCTACTCCCTGATCTCTGCCCCCCACCATTTCTCTCTGCCCCCCAACCCTCCCCCCCCAGATATCCGGGACAGCGGGAAGAAGCCGGTGATGCTGTTCCTACACGGTGGCTCCTACATGGAGGGGACGGGGAACATGTTTGACGCCAGCGTCCTGGCCGCCTACGGCAACGTCATCGTCGTCACCATGAACTACCGTCTGGGGGTGCTGGGTAAGGCCCCCCCCATCCGCCCCTCCCCCCGAGATCCTAACCCCACCCCCACGTCCAACAGAGGAAGCCTCAAAGTGCCCCCCCAGTGGGGGGGCCATGGCATTGGTTGTTCCCCCCCCGCCAATCTCCGAGCCAAGCGTGTGAAATTTACAGATCGGCGGCTGGAATTAATATTTAAGGGGAGAAACCCAGAGCTGATAAGAATGACTGGCGAGACCTTGTTAGCGCTAACGAGGGGCCTTGGGGCTGGGGGGAGAGACAGAATTCATTTTTTATCCACTTTTTTATTCTGTTTCGGGGTGACATTAATTGGGGGGGAATGTCCCTTTCCTCTGGGGCGGGGCGGCTGGCTACCCAGGGACCCCTCGCCCGGTGCTGAGATGGAGCCACCTCTGGGGTGGGGCGGCCGGTTATCCAGGGACCCCTCACCCCACACTGAGATGCAGCCACCTCTGGGGTGAGGCGGCTGGTTACCCAGGGACCCCTCACCTGGTGCTGAGATGGAGCCACCTCTGGGGCGGGGCGGCCGGTTATCCAGGGACCCCTCACCCCACACTGAGATGCAGCTACCTCTGGGGTGGGGCGGCTGGTTACCCAGGGGAGCAGCTCCTCACCACGGTCTCCGTGTCCAACCCCCGCCCCCAGGATTCCTGAGCACCGGGGACCAGTCGGCCAGGGGGAACTACGGGCTTCTGGACCAGATCCAGGCCCTGCGGTGGCTCAATGAAAACATCGGGCACTTTGGGGGGGACCCCGAGCGCATCACCATCTTCGGGTCCGGCGCCGGAGCCTCCTGCGTCAACCTCCTCATCCTGTCCCACCACTCGGAAGGTACCAGCTGCTGCCCCCCCCTCCGCCACCCCGAGCCCCATTCCCTGCCCCCCTGAGCCAGCCAGTCCCTGCCCTGGGGCTGGATGTGGGTGCCCGTGCCCCTTAGAGGAGACAGGCCCCGTGTCTCATTCCTCAGCCCTCTGAGCCAGCTAGTCCCCTATCTATCTATCTATCTATCTATCTATCTATCCCTATCCACCCCCTCTATCTATCTATCCATCCCCTCTATCTATCTATCTATCCCCATCCACCCCCTCTATCTATCTATCTATCTATCTATCTATCTATCTATCTATCCATCCCCATCCACCCCCTCTATCTATCTATCTATCTATCTATCTATCTATCCCCATCCACCCCTCTGTCTATCTATCTATCTATCCCCATCCACCCTCTATCTATCTATCTATCTATCTATCTATCTATCTATCTATCTATCTATCTATCTATCTATCTATCCATCCCCATCCACCCCCTCTATCTATCTATCCCCATCCACCCCCACATCCATCTATCTATCCCCATCCACCCCCTCTATCTATCTATCTATCCATCCCCATCCACCCCCTCTATCTATCTATCCATCCCCATCCACCCCTCTATCTATCTATCTATCCCCATCCACCCCCACATCCATCTATCTATCCCCATCCACCCCCTCTATCTATCTATCTATCCATCCCCATCCACCCCCTCTATCTATCTATCTATCCCCATCCACCCCCTCTATCTATCTATCTATCCATCCCCATCCACCCCTCTATCTATCTATCTATCCCCATCCACCGCTCTATCTATCTATCCCCATCCACCCCTTATCTATCTATCGATTTATCTATCTGTCCCCATCACCCCCTCTATCTATCTATTTATCTATCTATCTATCCATCCCCATCCACCTCCTCTATCTGTCTATCTATCTATCTATCCCCATCCACCCCCTCTGTCTATCTATCTATCCATCCCCATGCACAGACTTCTGTCCATGCACCCTGCGATCCCCACAGCTCGCGTGTCTCCCCCTCTTGCTTTCTCTGACCCTCTCCCTGTCCCCCGGCAGGTCTCTTTCAAAAGGCCATTGCTCAGAGCGGCACGGCCATCTCCAGTTGGTCCGTCAACTACCAGCCCCTGAAATACACCCGCATGCTGGCCTCCAAAGTGGGCTGTGACCACCTGGACACCAGCGAGACGGTGGATTGCCTGCGCCGAAAGCCGTACCGGGAGCTGGTCGACCAGGACATCCAGCCGGCCCGCTACCACATCGCCTTCGGGCCGGTGGTGGATGGGGACGTGGTGCCTGACGACCCGGAGATCCTCATGCAGCAAGGGGAGTTTCTCAACTATGACATCCTGATTGGGGTGAACCAGGGCGAGGGGCTGAAATTCGTGGAGGACTCGATGGAGAACGAAGACGGGATTTCGGCCAGTTACTTCGACTTCACCATCTCCAACTTCGTGGACAACCTCTACGGCTACCCGGAGGGGAAAGACATCCTGCGGGAGACCATTAAGTTCATGTATACAGACTGGGCCGACCGGGACAACGGGGAGATGCGGCGGAAGACCCTGCTGGCCCTCTTCACCGACCACCAGTGGGTGGCGCCGGCCGTGGCCACGGCCAAGCTCCACGCCGAGTACCAGTCGCCCGTCTACTTCTACACCTTCTATCACCACTGCCAGACCGACACCCGGCCCGAGTGGGCTGACGCCGCCCATGGGGACGAAATCCCCTACGTCTTCGGGGTGCCCATGATCGGCGCCACCGACCTTTTCCCCTGCAACTTCTCCAAGAACGACGTCATGCTGAGCGCCGTCGTCATGACCTACTGGACCAACTTCGCCAAGACGGGGTGAGCGGGCCCAGGGGGATATGGGGGGCCAAACGAGGGGGGAAGAGTAGGAGGGGCCATGAGGCTGGCAGCTTGGGATAGGGCCACCGGGAGGGGCCATGGGGGAGACGCAGGGTGGGAGGACGGGACGTTCGGAGGCAGGGTGCGATGTAAGAGAATGGTAGGTTGGGATGGGGATAGATGGGAGGGAGGCAGGGGTGAGCGGGGAATGGAGGGATGGATGGATGGGGGTGATTGTGGTGAGAGATGGATGGGTGGGGATAGATGGATGGATGGGGGATGGATGGATGGGTGGGGGATGGGTGGATGGATGGGGTTGGGGGAGGGATAGGTGGAGTGGATGAATGGGGAGGGATGGATGGATGGGGGAATGGATGGGTGGGGATGGATGGGGGGGATGGAAGGAGAAGGATAGATGGATGGGTGGACGAGGGGAATGGGTGGGTGAGGGATGGGTGGGGAAGATAGATGGATGGGTGGACGAGGGGAATGGATGGGTGAGGGGTGGATGGGGAAGGATAGATGGATGGGTGAACGGGGGGAATGGGTGGGTGAGGGATGGATGGGGAAGGATAGAGGGATGGGTGGATGAGGGGAATGGGTGAGTGAGGGATGGGTGGGGAAGGATAGATGGATGGGTGGACGAGGGGAATGGGTGGGTGAGGGATGGGTGGGGAAGGATAGATGGATGGGTGGACGAGGGGAATGGGTGGGTGAGGGATGGATGGGGAAGGATAGATGGATGGGTGGACGAGGGGAATGGGTGGGTGAGGGATGGATGGGGAAGGATAGATGGATGGGTGGATGAGGGGAATGGGTGGGTGAGGGATGGATGGGGAAGGATAGAGGGATGGGTGGACGAGGGGAATGGGTGGGTGAGGGATGGATAGGGAAGGATAGATGGATGGGTGGATGGGGGAATGGGTGGGTGGATGGATGGGTAAGGATAGATGGATGGGTGGATGAGGGGAATGGGTGGGTAAGGGATGGGTGGGGAAGGATAAATGGATGGGTGGACGGGGGGAATGGATGGGTGAGGGATGGATGGGGAAGGATAGATGGATGGGTGGACAGGGGGAATGGGTGGGTGAGGGATGGGTGAGGAAGGATAGATGGATGGGTGGACGGGGGGAATGGGTGGGTGAGGGATGGATGGGGAAGGATAGATGGATGGGTGGACGGGGGGAATGGGTGGGTGAGGGATGGATGGGGAAGGATAGATGGATGGGTGGACGAGGGGAATGGGTGGGTGAGGGATGGATGGGGAAGGATAGATGGATGGGTGGACGAGGGGAATGGGTGGGTGAGGGATGGATGGGGAAGGATAGATGGATGGGTGGACGAGGGGAATGGGTGGGTAAGGGATGGGTGGGGAAGGATAAATGGATGGGTGGACGGGGGGAATGGATGGGTGAGGGATGGATGGGGAAGGATAGATGGATGGGTGGACGAGGGGAATGGGTGGGTGAGGGATGGATGGGGAAGGATAGATGGATGGGTGGACGGGGGGAATGGGTGGGTGAGGGATGGATGGGGAAGGATAGATGGATGGGTGGACGGGGGGAATGGGTGGGTGAGGGATGGAAGGAGAAGGATAGATGAATGGGTGGTGGGTGGATGGATGGGGAGAGATGGATGGATTAAGGCATGTGGGGCAGATAGCCGGGAGGAATGTGTTGCACCCGTATCCATCTTGAAGACCCAGTGCCCTCTAGAAACACCCCCCGTCCCGCGGTTGCCTCCGGGCCGGATCCCCCCCACCATAACTCCGTCTCCCTTCCCTGCAGGGACCCCAACCAGCCGGTGCCCCAGGACACCAAATTCATCCACACCAAGCCCAACCGCTTCGAGGAGGTGGTGTGGACCAAGTTCAACACCAAGGACAAGCAGTACCTGCACATCGGCCTCAAGCCCCGCGTGCGGGACAACTACCGGGCCAACAAGGTGGCTTTCTGGCTGGAGTTGGTGCCCCACCTCCACCACCTCCACGACCCCGTCTACACATCCACCACCACCCGCGTCCCGCCCTACGGCACTCGCTGGCCTCCCGGCTCCCGGGCGGGGCCCAGCACCACCCGCCGGCCCTTCCCCACCCTGCCGCCGGACGAGGACGAGGCGGACGACCGCCGCCGCTACGCCCCTTTCCCGGGGGACTCGCGGGACTACTCCACCGAGCTGAGCGTCACCGTGGCTGTGGGGGCTTCCTTGCTGTTCCTCAACATCCTGGCCTTCGCCGCCCTGTACTACAAGCGGGACAAGCGGCACGAGCTGCGGGCGGGCGTCCTGGGGGGCCGGCGCCTCAGCCCCCAACGCAACGCGGCCAACGACCTGGTACACGGGGGCCAGGAGGAGGAGCTCATGTCCCTGCAGATCAAACACTCGGAGCACGACGCTCACGACTTAGAGGTGCTGAGACCCCACGAGATCCTGCGCCCGGCCTGCCCTCCGGACTACACCCTCGCGCTGCGTCGGGCGCCGGACGACGTGCCCCTGATGACGCCCAACACCATTACCATGATCCCAAGTACCATTACGGGCATGCCGGCCCTGCACCCTTTCAACACCTTCCCCACCGGGCACAACAACACCTTGCCCCACCCTCACTCCACCACCCGAGTATAGCTGCCTCCCCCACCCCAGCCACGGGGAAATTTGCGGTGAAGGGGCAGGGCCCTTCCTCTCTGCCCAGCCGCCCACCCCTGACTACGGGGGCGGGAGGGGTGGGGGGAAAGAAAGGGAGACGCGGCATCTTTTGTGTCACGCAGCCGGGATTTTGGGGTGGGTGGGTTCTTTTATACAATAATTCGGGGAGGGGGGTTGCGGGCCGAGCTCGAATGCGGAGGTCTCCTGCCTACGATGAGAATTGACCAGTTCCTTTCGGACCGACGGTGGGGACGGTCTTGGCACTGGAGAGACCGTACTTTGTTCGTCTGGGGTGGGCGGCGGAGAAGCCCGACGCCCTTCTGAATGTGGTAGGAGCATCGGGGAGTGTTGGAAAGAGCTTTGCTCCTCTTAGACGGAGGATAGAGACGCCCAGACACCGTATCGGCACCGGAGGAAAAACCGACTGTTATTAATTCATCTTGAATGGATGATGGGGGGGTACCAATACCCTTCCTCATCTGGTAACAGCACGGGAAGGTGTTGGAGAAGCGCCGTCCATCCTTGGTTCCCCTTGGATGGACGGTGGAGACCCCCAATGTCCTTTTCAACACCGTATCGGCAAGGGAAGGTGTTGGAGAGGAAACGGACCATCTTTCACTCATCTTGGGCGGACGGTGGAGACGCACCCAACATCCTTCCCAGCGTTGTATCAGCGCTGAGAGGTGTTGGAGAGAAACCGCCCATCCCTCACTCCTCACAGACGGGTGGTGGGAACACCCTTCCCAAGGTAGGACGGGAACCGTACAGTGGTGGAGAGAAACCGACCCTTTTTCGCTCATCTCTGCTGGAGGATGGAGACGCTCAATGGTTTTCCCGACGTAGTATCTGCCCTGGGAGGCGTTGGAGAGAGGCCGACTGCCCATGGTTTGTCTTGGCTGGATTATGGAGATGCTCAATCGTTTTCCCGACGTAGTATCTGCCCCGGGAGGCGTTGCAGAGAGGCCAACTGTCCATGGTTTGTCTTGGCTGGATTATGGAGATGCTCAATCGTTTTCCTGATGTAGTATCTGCCCCGGGAGGCGTTGGAGAGAGGCCGACTGCCCATGGTTTTTCTTGGCTGGATTATGGAGATGCTGAAAGCTCTACCCAGATTGACGGAGCACAACTGTTCTTCAGTCCTTTTGGATGTAAGGCAGAGAAACCAGCGTCTTTCCCGGTATGGAACAGGAGTCTAGGACGTTTGAGAGAACCCAACAGTTCTTCACTCGCGACCGAGAAGCCAATGCCCCCCTCAACCACCACTCCTGGAGAGGAAACCACTTGCTCCACAGAGGCCAGAAATGGGGGAAAGTTACACCTGGAAATTGTTTTTTGTTTCTTTTTTTCGGGGGAGGGTAATTCTACCCGATTTTTTTCCAAGCCAAACTTTGAATGTAATGACAACTTGGGATTCAGTTTTTGGGGGGTTGGGGAGGGTCAGGAATGCGGGGAGTGGGGGTTAATTTTTTTAACAACTAAGAGACTTTTTTTTTTGCGGGGAGGGGATGGAATGGGAAAATTGTTTTGAAAACAAACCAACCAGGCGCGTTGCATGTTCCGATCCTGATACAGAAAAACGATGACAAACGAAAAAAAAGAGGGGATGAGAAAAAGAACGAAACAGGGAAAGCAGACGGGATGGAATCGGTCCGTTCTCTTAACCCTGTCCCCCCCATCTCTATCTCCGCCAGCCACTTTTTCCTTCTCTCTTTCCAGCCTCCCAAGAGTCTCCTCTCTACTCCTCTGCTTCATGCTTTTTCCTTCTGTTCTTCCTCCCAGGCCTCTCTCTGGTTCCTCCACCGTCTATTTTCCGCCATCTCTTCTTCCTGCTCGCTGACTGTCGGTGCCAAATCCCCACCTCTTCCCCTGCCCCAGAAACGAGGGAACGGGCGAAAGACAAAGTGCCAGACAACCTGGGGGATATCTGTATTGTCTGCGGGGTCGGGGGCGAAGGGGGCTGTGAATTGCCAACAACCCCCATAGAGGGCGTCTCCGAGGGAGGGCGGGTGCCAGGGGACCCCCACGTATCCAGGGAAGGTCAGCCTGTGTCAGAGCCATGAGCTACCACCCCCCCCCCCCATCGGCTCTTTCTAGCCATCTATTGGCATTGTGCGCACATATCTGTCTAGCTGTGTGTCCGTCCATCACCGTAACATGTACCTGTCTGTCTCACCATCCCAATACATCCCTACCTGTCTGTCCCTCCATCCCCAGACATCCCTACCAGTCTGTCCATCCCCATAACATCTGTCTGTCCGTCCATCCATCCCCGTAACATCTACCTACCTGTCTGTCCATCCATCCCAGACATCCCTACCTGTCCGTCCATCCCCGTAACATCTACCTGTCTGTCTGTCCATCCCAGACATCCCTACCTGTCCGTCCATCCCCGTAACATCTACCTGTCTGTCCGTCCATCCCCAGACATAATTACCTGTCTGTCCGTCTGTCTCCAAACATATCTATCTGGCTGTCTGCACACCCAATACATATCTATCTGTCTGTCTGTCTGTCTGTCTGCCTTTTCCCATACATAACTATCTATCTAGCCAGACAGCCAGACCTCACTCCCCATACGTATCTGTCCATTACCGTATCTATCTGGCTATCCATCCATCCGCCTTTTTCGATACATATCTATCTACCTCCCTCCTTACCCAGACTTATATATCCATCCCCATCCACCCCCTCTATCTATCTATCTATCTATCTATCTATCTATCTATCTATCTATCTATCTATCTATCTATCTATCTATCTATCACCATAACAGAGGCTCAACTTAAATGTATTCCCCAAATTAAAAAAACATAGCAAGAGAACCAAAAAAGAGCCACCGTGGCTAAACAACCAAGTAAGAGAAGCTGCGAGAGGCGAAAAGGCATCCTTTAAAAAATGGAAGTTAAATCTTAGTGAGGAAAAGAGAAAGGAGCATGAACACTGGCTAATGAAGTGTAAAAATACAAGAAAGGCCAAAAAAGAATTTGAGGAACAGCCAGCCAAAATCGCAAAAAGTAATGGCAATTTTTTTTAGAAGTACATCAGAAGCATGAAGCCCGCTAAACAACCAGTGGGGCCACTGGACGATGGAGGTGCTAAAGGAGCATTCAAGGACATTAAGGCCATTGCAGAGAAACTAAATGAATTCTTTGCATCGGTCTTCACGGCTGAGGACGTGAGGGAGATTCCCAAACCTGAGCCAGTCTCTTTAGGTGACAGATCTGAGGAACTGTCCCAGATTGAGGTGTCATTAGAGGAGGTTTTGGAAGAAATTGATAAATTAAACAGCAATAAGTCACCAGGACCAGATGGGATTCACCCAAGAGTTCTGAAGGAACTCAGATGAGAAATTGCAGAACTACTAATTGTAGTTTGTAACCTATCATTTAAATCAGCTTTCATACCAGATGACTGGAGGATAGCTAATGTGACGCCAATTTTTAAAACGGGCGCCGGTAAGCCTGACTTCAGTATCAGGCAAACTGGTTGAAACTATAATAAAGGACCATATTGTCAGACATGTAGATGAACATTTGTTGAGGAAGAGTCAACAGAAGTTTTGTAAAGGAAAATCATACCTCACCAATCTACTAGAATTTTTTGAGGGGGTCAACAAGAATGTGGACCAAGGGGGATCCGGTGGATCTAGTGTACTTAGATTTTCAGAAAGCCTTTGACAAGGTCCCTCACCAAAGGCTCTTATGCAAAGTAAGCTGCCATGGGATAAGAGGGAAGGTCCTCTCATGACTTGGTAACTGGTTAAAAGATGGGGAACAAAGGATAGGAATAAATGGCCAGTTTTCAGAATGGAGAGAGGTAAATAGTGGTGTCCCCCAGGGGTCTGTACTGGGATCAGTGCTGTTCCACATATTCATAAATGATCTGGAGAAAGGGGTAACCAGCGAGGTGGCAAAATTTGCAGATGACACAAAATGACCAAAGATAGTTAAGACCCAGGCTGACTCTGAAGAGCTACAAAAGGATCTCACAAAACTGGTGACTGGGCAGCACGATGGCAAATGAAATTTCATGTTGATCAATGCAAAGTAACGCACATTGGAAAACATAATCCCAACCATACATATAAAATGATGGGGTCTAAATTAGCTGGTACCACCCAAGAAAGAGATCTTGGAGTCATTGTGGGTAGTTCTCTGAAATTATCCACTCAATGTGCAGCTGCAGTCAAAAAAGCGAACAGAACGTTGGGAATCATTAAGAAAGGAATAGATAATAAGAGAAAATATCCTGTTGCCTCCATATAAATCCATGGGACGCCCACACCTTGAACACCGCGTGCAGATGTGGTGGCCCCATCTCCAAAAAGATTGATTGGCACTGGAAAAGGTTCAAAAAGGGGCAGGAAAAATGATTCAGGGTCTGGAACGGCTTCTGTATGAGGAGAGATTAGTAAGACTAGGACTCTTCAGCTTGGAAAAGAGACGGCTACAGGAGGGATATGCTAGAGGTCTATCAAATCATGATGGGGGTAGAGGAAGTGGATAAGGAAGTGTTGTTTACTCCTCATAACACAAGAACTAGGGGGTCACCAAATGAAATGAATAGGCAGCAGGTTGAAAACAAACAAAAGGACGGATTTCTTCATATAACAGTCAACCTCTGCCTTGAGGATGTCGTGAAGGTCAAGACCATAACAGGGTTCAAAAAAGAACTAGGTAAGTTCATGGAGGACAGGTCCATCAGTGGCTATTAGCCAGGCTGGGCAGGGAGGGTGTCCCCAGCCTCTGTTTGCCAGAAGCTGGGAATGGGTGACAGGGGATTGATCACTTGATGATTCACTGCTCTGTTCATTCCCTCTGGGGCACCTGGCATTGGCCGCTGTCAGAGGGCAAGATACTGAGCTAGATGGATACCAAGTGTAAATCATGCCTGACCAACCTGATTGCTTTCTATGATGAGATGACTGGACTTGTGGATGGGGGCAAAGCTGTTGATGTTGTATACCTTGACTTTAGTAAGGCTTTTGACACGATTTCCCACAGCATTCTCATCAGCAAACTAAGGAAGTATGGGTTGGAGGAATGGACTGTGAAGTGGATAGAAAACTGATTGAATCAACTGGCTCAGCGGGTAGGTATCAATGGCACACTCTCTAGTTGGCAACCAGTAACAAGTGGTGTGCCCCAGGGGTCTGTCTTAGGGCTGTTCTATTCAATGTCTTCATTAATGATCTTGATGATGGGATAGCTTGCACATTAAGTAAATTTGCAGATGACACCAAGTTGGGGGGAGTGGTGGACACGCTGGAGGGCAGGGATAGGATTCAGGGAGACTTAGACAAATTGGAGAAGTGGGCCACAAGAAACCTCATGAAGTTCAACAAGGACAAGTGCAAAGTCCTGCACTTAGGACAGAAAAACCCCATGCACTGCTACAGGCGGGGGACTGTTTGGCTAAGTAGCAGTGCTGAAGAAAAGGATCTTGGGGTTACGGTAGATGGAAGGTTGAACATGAGCCTACACTGTGCTCTTGTAGCCAAAAAGGCTAATAGCATACTGGGCTGTTTTAGTAGGAGTGTTGCCAGCAGATCGAGGGATGTGATTATTCCCCTCTATTCGGCACTGGTGAGGCCGCATCTGGAATATTGTGTCCAGTTTTGGGCGCCACACTACAAAAAGGACATGGAACAATTGGAGAGAGTCCAGCGGAGGGCAACAAAAATGATTAGAGGACTGGAGCACATGACTTATGAAGAGAGACTGAAGGAACTGGGCTTATTTAGCCTGCAGAAGAGAAGACTAAGGGGGGATTTGATAGCAACCTTCAACTACTTGAAGGGATGCTCCAAGGAGGAGGGAGCTAGGCTGTTCTCAGTGGTGACGGAGGACAGAACAAGGAGCAATGGTTTGAAGTTGCAGTTGCGGAAGCCGAGGCTGGATATTAGAAAAAACTTTCTGACTAGGAGAGTGGTGAAGTATTGGAATGGGTTACCTAGGGAGGTGGTAGAATCTCCATCTTTAGAGCTATTTAAAGTCCGGCTAGACTGCACCCTGGCTGGGATTATTTAGGGAAAATGGTCCTGCCTTTAGCAGGGGGTTGGACTAGATGACCTCATGAGGTCCCTTCCAACCTTTTGATTCTATGATTCTATGGATCCTTGGTCTGACCCAGTCTGGCCGTTCTTATGTTATTCTCTTCTATCTATCTATCTATCTATCTATCTATCTATCTATCCATCCCCATCCAGCCCATCTATCTATCTATCTATCCGTCCATCTATCTCCATACACCCCCTCTGTCTATCCATCCACCCATTCCTATATCTATCTATCCAGGCAGCCAGCCCTCCCCATGAATATCTATCCATTACCATATCTATCTATCACACCCCCATACATCTTTCTTTCACATTTCCGGGTCTCCCCCTCTCTCCACGTCCCATGCCGGGCTGCAAGATCGAAGTGCGGACCTGGTTAAGCCCCTTGCCCCCCGACATCCACCTCCGAGGGCCCCTTCCCGTCCCTCTCCTCCCCGGCAGAGGCCCGCGGCGCCGACTGGAGATGGCCCAAGAGCAGACGGGGAAGACCGAGCAGAAGTGAACACCTCAGTTTATGAAGCACAGTCTTTATCGCCTCCCCAGCCTCTGTCTCGCTCTCTCCTGCTCTCGGGGCACCGTGTGTTTTTTTTATATCCGCCATATCAATGCGGGGAGGGAGACAGTGAACGTGTGCGAGGCCGGATTGGCCACCAGGGCGCCGGTCTCCTTGCAAACAAAAGCCATGCTGAAAATCTCTGTCTTTGCTTCCTTGTGGCTTGAGGGGTGGGGGTTTTAAGACGTCTCCGACGGGGACTGGGTTTGTTCAGTCCAGTTTGTGAAACTTGTGCCAAACTCAGCAACTTTGGGGGGGGCGGGGCTGTTTTCAGCAGGGGCCTTATGCTGGTGCCAAATGACGCTCACTGCCCCCCACCCCTTTCCACGCCCAGCTGTCCTGTCGCTGTCCGGACACGGCACTCGTTTGGTTTGGAAATTCAAGATGGCCACCTGCTTGGTGAAACCCAAGGTGGCCGCCTGCGCGGTGAAATCCAAGGTGGCTCCCACGGCGGTGAAATGAACGTTGTTTGCCAGTGTGCCAAAATCCAAGATGGCTGCCCGCACGGTGCATTCCAAGATGACCACCTGGACGCTGAAATCCAAGATGGTTGCCCCGGGTGGTGAAATCCAAAATGGCAGCCTGGATGGTAAAATCCAAGATGGGCCGCTCGTATGCTGCAATCAGATGAGGCCCGTGTTTCTCAAATCCAAGATGGCGGATGCCGGCCAGTGTTCTGAATTCCAAGATGGCCGCCTAGGAGGGACTTCCTTTTCCTAACTCCATGATGGCTGCCGGTGGGGAGGGGAGGGGGCCTCCCTGATTGAAAATCCAACCTGGCTGCCCATGGCGTGTTTCTGGACAGCCATGGGCCCCGTGGGCCATCCTCAGTCTACCATCAAAGATGGCCGCCGGCAGGATCCTGTCATTCTCATGTTCAACATGGCCGCCTTGAGGGCTCTTTCCCTGGCCTTCCCTCATGCTGGCCATGGTCCCAGCCCTTGGCCCGGCCTATCATCAAGATGGCTACCACGGCAACCCCTTCCCCGGCCTACTGTCAAGATGGATGTCCTCCTTGACCTACAACCAAGATGGCCACCAGGAACGTCAACTCCCCCAGGCAGCGAGGGGAGCAGTCACCCCCTCTGCCCCTCACCAGCCCCCCCTCACATATCAGAGATCCTCTATTTTTATTGCTGAGACTCCAGGGAGGAGCTATTTTGGGGGGACCCCCGGACACCTCCCCCATGCCAGAGACCCCGAGACTTTGGACCCCCCCTTCCCCAAACCAGGATCGAAGGAGAAGAGAGACATGACAAAAGGACTATTTTATTTTTTTGGTTCGTGTCTCCCCTCCCCCAGCGTGGACCTGGGGGGGGGCGGTGCCATGGGGCGCAGGGGCGGAGCCGTGGGGTGCAGGGAGCTGTACACATTTTTAAAACCTTGCAAGAAATGAAACTTATTGTAAATATAAAACCAAAAAAGTTTAACTGACTCAGCTTGCGGTGACCCCACCCCGACAGCTTTCCTTGACCCCGTCTCCTTCCCCACACAGACCCCTCTATAGTCACCCCCAAGCTGAGATCTGAAAGTGATTGGGGGTCACAGCCAGGGCCCCCAATCCTGACCCACAACACCGGGGACTGGCTGGCTCAGGGGGGGCAGGGAATGGGGCAGGGGCTTGTCCCCTCTAGGGGGTGCATCATGCTGCAGGGGGGAGAGTTTTGAGGTAAAAGGGGTGGAGTCTCTGCCCCCCACTTTTCAGGAAGAGGGGGAGGTGGGGACTCATCCATCTAAAGCAAGACACCTCACAGGTTGGGTGGGGGTCAGAGATTCTGGGCCCAGCCCCCCCCCGCTCTAACCCCCCAGCACCCACTCCCCTCCCAGAGCCAGGGGGAGAACCCAGGAGTCCTGGCTCCCAGCCCCGCCTGCTCTCACCCACCAGACCCCACTCCCCTCCCAGAGCTGGGGAGAGAACCCAGGAGTCCTGGATCCCAGCCCCCCTGCTCTAACCCACCAGCCCCCACTCCCCTCCCAGAGCCAGGGGGAGAACCCAGGAGTCCTGGCTCCCAGCCCCGCCTGCTCTCACCCACCAGCCCCCACTCCCCTCCCAGAGCTGGGGAGAGAACCCAGGAGTCCTGGCTCCCAGCCCCGCCTGCTCTCACCCACCAGCCCCCACTCCCCTCCCAGAGCTGGGGAGAGAACCCAGGAGTCCTGGCTCCCAGCCCCCCCTGCTCTGAGCCACCAGCCCCCCACTCCCCTCCCAGAGCTGGGGAGAGAACCCAGGAGTCCTAGGGCTCCTAGCCCCCCCTGCAGGGGCAATTCCTGGCTCCTCCAGTCCAAGCCTCTCCCAGCAGGGGGTGCTGTGCATTGGGGGCGGGGAGCAGAGGAATCCAGGACACTTCCCCCCCACCCCCACCCCCACCCCCACCCCCCGGCTTCTCCCCCCGCACTGCGAGGAGCAGCAGAGCTCGGCGCTGACCTAGATATTTCTGCAAACGGTGCAAGATCCCGGCGCTGATAATGCAGCACCAGGAGGGAAAGACACTCACTGGGGCGGGGGTGGGGGCGCTGTGGGGCAGGGGGCTCAGCAGGGTGTGCTCTGACCGCAGGGCGGCGCTAGGGGGCGCTGTGGGGCAGGGAGCAGGGCGGGGGGCTCATTTACCAGATGCTCCAGCCCAGAAGCAGCTGCATTTAATTCCTTGCCAAAATTTGCCTAACGCATTGTGTCTGCTGACCCATGGCTGGTAGATCCCACCCCACAGCTCGGCGGAGTGAAGAGGGGGCAGGAGCCCAGGGCTGGGCTGGCAGGGGCTGCAGGTCGGGAGTGAGGGGCACCTCTCATTAGGATTCTCTCCCTGTCGCTGGGGGCTATAAATAGCCGCCTGCGCGAATCCCGGCTGCAGCGCTGGGGGTGGGGGGGGAGTGCAGGGGGGGGGGGGTTGGCAGGCGTAACCTTGGCAACGCAGTTCTCCAGGAGCTCACCCTGCATTGAGGAGAAACAGAAGGGGGAGGGGGCTGCGAGCCAGGACTCCTGGGTTCTCTCCCCGGCTCTGGGAGGGGAGTGGGGGCTGGTGGGTCAGAGCAGGGGGGCTGGGAGCCAGGACTCCTGGGTTCTCACCTGGCCCTGGGAGGGGAGTGGGGGCTGGTGGGTTAGAGCAGGGGGGGTTGGGAGCCAGGATTCCTGGGTTCTCTCCCGGCTCTGGGAGGGGGGTGGGGGCTGGTGGGTTAGAGCAGGGGGGGCTGGGAGCCAGGACTCCTGGGTTCTCTCCCCAGCTCTGGGAGGGGAGGGGGAACTAGGGGTAACAGATGCCCCCTGCATTGTGCGACACACGTGCTTCCCCTGCCCCCCATCTCCTGTAGGGTGAGACCCCGGCCCCCACTGAGCCAGCCACTCCCCACCCTGGGGCCAGGTGGACGCTCACACACACAGACACCACTAGGGGGCAGCAAGTCACCACCCTCCCCCATGTCACAATGGTGTCTGCCGCCCCCTCCAGGATGCCCCGGGAACTGCATCACAAAGCTCCAGGCTGGGGCTCCCTGCCCCCCCTCTTTCCCCAGTCAGCTGTGCCGGCAGGGTGGGGGGCAGGGATGCAGGGCCCAGCTCGCAGGCTCCCAGCCCCACCCCCTCTCCAATGGGGGAGACCCCCTGCCATGGGTGCCCCCTAACCGGCCCCTGCTGCCTGGACGTTCAGGACACTGTCATCCTCCTGGTGGTGCTCGTCCTGGGGGTGCAGGTCACCCTGAAGATCGTGACGGTGGTGGGTGGCACTGGGGGGCAGGATGGGGGCAGCAGGCGGCGCTCTCCCCTGGCAGGCAGGGCAGCCCCAGGGGGCGCTGTGGGGCAGGGAGTGGGGCAGGGGCTGGTGTTGGGGGGCACTGGGGGGCAGGGAGCGGGGCAGAGGCAGCAGGGGGCATGCTACCTTAGCAGGCAGGGCTGGCCCCAGGGCGACGCTAGGGGGCACTGTGGGGTAGAGAGTGGGGCAGGGGCTGGCTCTAGGGGGAGCCGTGGGGCAGGGGCTGGCGCTAGGGGCGCTGTGGGGCAGGGAGTGGGGCGGAAGCTGGCACTAGGGGGCGCTGTGGGGTGGCGGGGCAGAGGCTGGCGCTAGGGGGCGCTGTGGGGCAGGGAGTGGGGCAGGAGCTGGCGCTAGGGGCGCTGTGGGGCAGGGAGTGGGGCGGAAGCTGGCACTAGGGGGCGCTGTGGGGTGGCGGGGCAGAGGCTGGCGCTAGGGGGCGCTGTGGGGCAGGGAGTGGGGCAGGAGCTGGCGCTAGGGGCGCTGTGGGGCAGGGAGTGGGGCGGAAGCTGGCACTAGGGGGCGCTGTGGGGTGGCGGGGCAGAGGCTGGCGCTAGGGGGCGCTGTGGGGCAGGGAGTGGGGCAGGAGCTGGCGCTAGGGGCGCTGTGGGGCAGGGAGTGGGGCGGAAGCTGGCACTAGGGGGCGCTGTGGGGTGGCGGGGCAGAGGCTGGCGCTGTGAGGCAGGGAGTGGGGCAGGGGCTGGAGCTGTGGGGCAGGGAGCGGGCGGAGGAGGTGGTTGGGCTGCTGCACCCCAGAAGTGGCTGCGTTTCCCCCGCTCAGCCCGGCCCCTGCTCCGCTCCCCAGATCTGCTGCCAGCTCTGGAGGCTGCTCGCGGGGCTCGGAGGCCTATTTGTGTCGGAGGGTAAGTCGGGGGGCGGGTCTGGGATGGGGGGGGCCCCTCCCTGAGGGAAGGGCTGGGGGGTGAGTCGGGGAGGAGCAAAGGGGGCACAGACGAGGGGCGCTGCTCACCTTCTGCGCCCCACGGGGAACAGCTTGGGGGTGGGTCCGGGTCATCCCTGGCTTGCGGCTTCTGCAGTCCCCACTTTCCTGCTTCCCCAGTTCTGCCTTCCTTCTCCATTCCTCCCTTCCCTCCTTCCTCCCCCATCCCTCCCTTCCCTCCTTCCCCAGTCCTGCCTTCCTCCCCCATCTCTCCTTCTCCATTCCTCCCTTCCCTCCTTCCTTCTCCATTCCTCCCTCCCTTCCTTCCTTCCTTCCTTCCACATTCCTCCCTTCCCTCCTTCCCCAGTCCTGCCTCCCTTCCACATTCCTCCCTTCCCTCCTTCCCCAGTCCTGCCTTCCTCCCCCATCTCTCCTTCTCCATTCCGTCCTTCCCTCCTTTCCTTCCTTCCTTCCTCCCTTCCACATTCCTCCCTTCCCTCCTTCCTTCTCCATTCCTCCCTTCCCTCCTTCCTTCCCCAGTCCTGCCTTCCTCCCCTATCTCTCCTTCTTCATTCCTTCCTTCCCTCCTTTCCTTCCTTCCTTCCTCCCTTCCCTCCTTCCCCAGTCCTGCCTTCCTCCCCCATCCCCCCTTTCCTTCCTTCCTTCTCCATTCCTCCCTTCCACATTCCTCCCTTCCTTCCTCCCTCCCTTCCCTCCTTCCCCAGTCCTGCCTTCCTCCCCCATCCCTCCCTTCCTCATTCCTTCCTCCCTTGCCTCCTTCCCCAGTCCTGCCTTCCTCCCCCATCCCTCCCTCCCTTCTCCATTCCTCCCTTCCTCATTCCTCCCCCATCCCTCCCTTCCTTCCTTCCCCCTTCCCCCCTCCCTTTCCCATCCCTCCCTTCCCTCCTTCCCCAGTCCTGCCTTCCTTCCCCATCCCTCCCTTCCTTCCTTCTCCATTCCTCCCTTCCACATTCCTCCCTTCCCTCCTTCCCCATTCATCCCTCCCTTCTCCATTCCTCCCTTTCCTCCTTCCCCAGTCATCCCTTCCTTCCTTCCTTCCTTCCTTCCTTCCTCATTCATCCTTTCTTTCTTTCTTTCTTTCTTTCTTTTTCACACTCATTTCTTTCTCTCATTAATCTTTTCCTTTTCTTTTTTCTCACTCACTCACCCATTTCTTTCTTTTTCTCACTCTCATTTTTCTTGCTTTCTCTGTCATTAATCCTTTCCTTATTTATTTCTGTCTCTCATTAATCCATTCTTTCTTTCTCTTTCTTTCTTTCTCATTAATCATTTTTCTTTCTTTTTTTTCTTTCTTTTTTCTCACATTTTTTATTTCTCATTAATTCTTTCTTTCTTCTTTTCTTTCTTGCCCTCACAGCACCCCCACCCCCGCCGCCCGATTCCCCCATCCAGAAGCCTCGCTGCCCAAAGCACGACCTGAGCCCGATCTCTCCCCGTGACCGGCGCCCCACTCCCTGGGGGCTCCCGCTGCCTCGGCGCTGCCCGCTGTGCCCATGGGAGCCCGTGCGGCTCACCATGGACGTCAACCTGCACCGGGACGCACCCCGGCACGACCACGAGGCCCCCCGGGACACCCCTCAGCCCCGCCACAATGCCCCAGGGCCCTACCATAACTGCACCTGCCCCCGGGCCTCATTGGCCCCCTCTGCCCTGCCCCGAGACGCCAGCCACCCCAAGCCACGCCTGGCCACCGTCTCCCGCGGCACCGACGCTCGCCCAGTGCCCGGGGTCCGGTTCAGCCGCGCCAGCCGGGAGGAGCTCGCCTCGTCAGGCGCCAGCTCCCAGCGCCAGCGGCCCACTAAGGTCTACATCTACCCCGTCCACCCGGAGACGCCGGCCGCCAGCCGCGACCCGTCGCCCGGGCGCCGGGAGCTGCGCTGGAAGGAGGACACGGAGAGGCCAGCAGGGGGCGCCGGGCAGAGTCGTGACGCGGCCACCAACACCGCGGACGGGGCAGTGGAGAAGCAGGCGCTGCCCGGTGGCCGTGCCCAGTACTACAAAGTGCAGGAGCCCTCCATGCAGGATTGGGTCTACCGGCCCGTCAAGGAGCCGCAGTGGAACTGGAACCAAGTGGGCTAAAGTAGGGCCCTTCCCCCCCAGCTTGGAAAATAAAGAGTAAAGCTGCCTGGTATGGGGGTGTGCCTGACTCCAGCCCCCCATTCCTACCACTAGACCCCACTCCCCTCCCAGAGCCGGGGAGAGAACCCAGGAGTCCTGGCTCCCAGCCCCCCTGCTCTAACCCACCAGCCTCCACTCCCCTCCCAGAGCCAGGGAGAGAACCCAGGAGTCCTGGCTCCCAGCCCCCCCTGCTCTAACCACCAGCCTCCACTCCCCTCCCAGAGCCAGGGAGAGAACCCAGGAGTCCTGGCTCCCAGCCCCCTCTGCTCTAGCCCACTGGCCCCCACTCCCCTCCCAGAGCTGGGGAGAGAACCCAGGAGTCCTGGCTGCAGATCTCATGACAGTGGGTTGAATTGAGTGCTCACAAATCACACCACACGGGGAGGGTACTAGTATGGGGGTAGGGGAATGACATCAGCTGGGAGTGTCTTGAGGGGGAAAGATACCACAGGACTACAGTCCCCAGCATGCTTTGCAGGGTGGTTTTTATCCTGAAGAAACTACAGCTCCCAGGCTGCATATAGCTCAGAATCGCCTCCAGTTTTGGTGTTTCATTTTAATGCCCATGTGGCCCTGCAAAATGGTCTCTTCCCAGATAGGCCCTGCAGTGATACAGAAGGAGGCCGATGCACTGCTGGGGGTTGGGATGGAGCCCTACACTTCCCAGAGTGCACTGGAAAAGGGAGATGGGCAGGACTACAATTCCCAGGAGGCACTGGGGGCATTCACTGGACTACAATGCCCAGGGTGCATTGGGGAATAATGGAAGGACTGCAGTTCCCAGGGTGCATTGGGGGGATAATCACAGGACTACAATTCCCAGGGGGCATTTGCCAGACTACAATTCCAAGGGTGCAGTGGGTGGCATTGGCAGGACTACAATTCCCAGGGTGCATTGGGGCATTGGTAGGACTACAATTCCCAGGGTGCACTGGGAGGATTAGCAGGACTACAATTCCCAGGGTGCACTGGGAGGATTAGCAGGACTACAATTCCCAGGGGGCATTGGGGTGCACTGGCCAGACTACGATTCCCAGGGTGCAGTAGGGGCATTGACAGGACTACAATTCCCAGGGTGTAGTGCGACTAGCCCTGCTAAGGGAGGGGCTGGCCGCTCCCAGGTGAGCTGCCTCTGCCAGGTGTGTGATTTCCCCGCCCCGCCCGGGCTGCAGGGAGGGGGCCTCTGTTCCCCACACCTGACTGGGGGCGTGGCCTCACCTGGCTGGGGGCGGGGCTTGGCACACCTGGGAGCCGGCCCGGCCAAGGAAGGAGGCAGAAGGCGGAAGTGTCGCTCCCACCTGAGGGGCAAAGCTTGGTGCCCCGGGCCCCTCCCCCAGGGGCTGGACCCGTGTGTGACCCCCCAGATACCCCCCTCGCCCTCAGGTGGGACCCAGGCGTCCGGCACAGGCCAAGCGCCCAGCAGGGAGGTAAAAACTGCTGCTGCTAAACCCAACTCTGCCGGTGCCCCCCACTCCCGACCCGCAGCCCCCCAGCCCTGGGACCCCCAGCTCTGCCAGAGCCCCCCACTCCCGACCCGCAGCCCCCCAGCCCTGGGACCCCCAGCTCTGCCAGAGCCCCCCACTCCCGACCCGCAGCCCCCCAGCCCTGGGACCCCCAGCTCTGCCAGAGCCCCCCACTCCTGACCCGCAGCCTCGCCCAGCTCTGCTGGTGCCCCCCACTCCCGACCTGCAGCCTCCCAGCCCTGGGGCCCCCCAGCTCTGCCAGTGTCCCCCACTCCCGACCCGCAGCCTCCTCCAGCTCTGCCGGTGCCCCCCATTCCTGACCCGCAGCCCCCCAGCCCTGGGGCCCCCCAGCTCTGCCAGAGCCCCCCACTCCCGACCCGCAGCCTCCTCCAGCTCTGCCGGTGCCCCCCATTCCTGACCCGCAGCCCCCCAGCCCTGGGGCCCCCCCAGCTCTGCCAGAGCCCCCCACTCCTGACCTGCAGCCCCCCAGCCCTGGGACCCCCAGCTCTGCCAGAGCCCCCCACTCCCGACCCGCAGCCCCCCAGCCCTGGGACCCCCAGCTCTGCCAGAGCCCCCCACTCCCGACCCACAGCCTCGCCCAGCTCTGCTGGTGCCCCCCACTCCCGACCTGCAGCCCCCCAGCCCTGGGGCCCCCCAGCTCTGCCAGTGCCCCCCACTCCCGATCTGCAGCCTCCCCCAGCTCTGCCGGTGCCCCCCACTCCTGACCCGCAGCCCCCCAGCCCTGCCGGTGCCCCCCACTCCCTACCTGCAGCCCCACAGCCCTGGGATCCCCCAGCTCTGCCGGTGCCCCCACTCCTGACCCGCAGCCCCCCAGCCCCGGGGCCCCCCAGCTCTGCCAGTGTCCCCCACTCCCGACCCACAGCCCCCCCCAGCTCTGCTGGTGCCCCTCACTCCCGACCCACAGCCCCCCCAGCTCTGCCAGTGCCCCCCACTCCTGACCCGCAGCCTCCCCCAGCTCTGCCGGTGCCCCTCACTCCCGAACTGCAGCCCCCAACTCTGCTGGTGCCCCCCACTCTTGACCCACAGTCCCCAAGCCCTGGGGCCCCCCAGCTCTCCCGGTGTCCCCCACTCTTGACCCGCAGCCCCCCCAGCTCTGCCGGTGCCCCCCACTCCCGACCCGCAGCACCCCCAGCCCTGCCGGTGCCCCTCACTCCTGATCTGCAGCCCCCCAGCCCTGGGGGCCCCCAGCTCTGCTGGTGCCCCTCACTCCCGACCCACAGCCCCCCCCAGCTCTGCCAGTGCCCCCCACTCCTGACCCACAGCCTCTCCCAGCTCTACTGGTGCCCCTCACTCCCAAACTGCAGCCCCCAACTCTGCTGGTGCCCCCCACTCTTGACCCACAGTCCCCAAGCCCTGGGGCCCCCCAGCTCTGCCGGTGTCCCCCACTCCTGACCTGCAGCCCCCCTAGCTCTGTCGGTGCCTCCACTCCCGACCCGCAGCACCCCCAACCCTGCCGGTGCCCCTCACTCCTGACCTGCAGCCCCCCAGCCCTGGGCACCCCCCAGCTCTCCCTGTGCCCCTCACTCCTGACATGCAGCCCCCCCAGCCGTGGGACTCCCAGCTCTGCCGGTGCCCCCCACTCCCGACCCACAGCCCCCCCCAGCTGTGCTGGTGCCCCCCACTCCTGACCCACAGCCTCCCCCAGCTCTGCTGCTGCTCCTCACTCCTGAACTGCAGCCCCCCAGCTCTGCTGGTGCCCCTTACTCCCGACCCACATCTCCCCCCAGCTCTGCCAGAGCCCCCCACTTCCGACCTGCAGCCCCCCCCCCAGCCCTGGGGCCCCCCTGGCTCTGCCGGTGCCCCCCACTCCCAACCTGCAGCCCCCCCAGCTCTGCTGGTGCCCCTCACTCCCGACCCACAGCCCTTCCCAGCCCTGGGCCCCCCCGCCAGCTCTACCAGTGCCCCTCACTCCTGACCCGCAGCCCCGCCAGCCCGGGGCCCCCCAGCTCTGCCAGTGCCCCTCACACCTGACCTGCAGCTCCCACAGCCCTGGGAGGAGGGGAAGTCTAGGGGGTGGGCCCTGCTTATGGGGAGGGGCTGGATGGGACAGCAGAGGGCTGCGGGGGGGTGGGGGGTAATGACCCTGCTAATGACCGTGGGGGGCAGGTTGTGAAGGGGAGATAGTCGGCTTATGGGGAGGGGAGGCAGGTTATGGGGGTAGAAGAGAGGGCAGATTACAGCTGGAGTGGGGGGAGGATATAGGGTTGGGTGGGGGGCAGGTTATGGGGCCGGGCGGACTGGGGGCAGGATACAGGGGAAGGGGCAGGTTATGGGGCTGCAGCTTTGGGGGGCCTGGGTGGTGATGGAGGGTGGGGGACTATGTTGGAGGGGCAGGTTATGGGGTGGGGAGGGGCAGTTTGGGGAGGGCTCCAGTCTAGGGGTGCAATGGGACAGAAAATCGGGACCCCTCCCTGCCTAGCACCCCCCCTTTTACACTCTTCCCCTTGTGTCTCTCCCCTCCAGCGTCATGAACTCCCCAGAGGGGGGTGCTGCCCCCCGCCCTGCCCAGCCCCTCATGGACCTGGATTTCCACTCGGGGGCCCGGATCGCTGAACTCAACCAGCTGGTGCAGGAGCTGAGCAAGCGGATGGCGCGGGACCCAGGCATCCGGGCCACCCAGGAGCTGGTGGTTCTCAAGGACTTTGTCTTCTCCCTGCTGGGTGAGTGAGGACGTGCTGGGAGCCCGGACGCCTGGGTTCTCCCCCACAATCTGGGAGGGGAGTGGGGGCTGGTGGGTTAGAGCAGGGGGGGCTGGGAGCCAGGACTCCTGGGTTCTCTCCCCGGCTCTGGGAGGGGAGTGGGAGCTGGTGGGTTAAAGCAGGGGGGCTGGGAGCCAGCACTCCTGGGTTCTCTCCCCAGCTCTGGGAAGGGAGTGGGGGCTGGTGGGTTAGAGCAGGGGGGGCTGGGAGCCAGGACTCCTGGGTTCTCTCCCGAACTCTGTGGCTATGGTGGTTAGAAGCGGATTAGTCAACCCGGACGCCTGGGTTCCTTTTTTCCCAGCCCCTCGTCCTTTCTCCTGCCAGGTCTGGTGCAGCAGCTGGATGGGAGGCTTCCGTTGGTCAATGAATATCTCCTCCTGTCCGGCGGGGCCCGCCAGGGCTCGGTGGACGTGGACCCAGGCGTCCTGGACCGCTTGGCCCCGGGGGCCGACTACGACGCTGACTACACGCTCCTGGTGCCCGTCCTCCAAGCCCGCGGCTGCCCCGTCACCCTGGACCTGCGCCGGTGCCCGCCGGGCCATGCCTGGCTGGCGCTAGCCCCCTTCGGGCCTGAGGCCTGCCACCGCTGGGCCGACTGCTGCCATCGCCATGGCGGCCAGGCCTACCTGGCCCCGGGCCTGGTCTCGGCCTGGTTCTCCCAGGCTTTGGGGACCGTGGCCGACCGGGCTCGGGCCGCCCCGCGCCCAGGGGGGCCGGCGGTGGAGCGGGGTGGCCAGCCAGGGCAGCCTTGTGACCCTGCTGCTCAGCCACGGCGCGGTGCGGGCGCTCTACGACGTGGTGCCCGTGGTGGCCTTCCAGGGGTGGCCAGCGGTGGCCCGCGAGTGGCTGGGCTGCAGCCATTTCTGGGACGGCAAACTGAGGGAGGAGGACGTGGCCGGGGGCTTCTACCTCCTGCCCGGCTCCAGCCCGGCTTGGAGGGAGACTTCGGACCCGGCGGAGGCCTCGGGCCTGGCTTGGCGGGAGGCCTTGGACCTGGCGGAGACCTCGGGCCCAGCTTGGCGGGAGGCTTCAGACCCAATGGAGGCCTCGGGCCCGGCTTGGCGGGAGGCTTCGGACCCAACGGAGGCCTTGGGCCCGGTGGAGGCTTTGGACCCAACGGAGGCCTCGGGCCCAGCTTGGCGGGAGGCTTCAGACCCAACGGAGGCCTCGGGCCCAGCTTGGCGGGAGGCTTCAGACCCAACGGAGGCCTCGGGCCCAGCTTGGCGGGAGGCTTCAGACCCAACGGAGGCCTCGGGCCCGGCTTGGCGGGAGGCTTTGGACCCAACGGAGGCCTCGGGCCCGGCTTGGCGGGAGGCTTCAGACCCAACGGAGGCCTCAGGCCCGGCTTGGCGGGAGGCTTCGGGCCCGGTGGAGGCCTCGGGCCTGGCTTGGCGGGAGGCTTCGGGCCCGGTGGAGGCCTCGAGCCTGGCTTGGCGTCTGTCTTTCGCCCGGAGCGAGCTTCATCTCAAGAAGGCGGCGCCGCCCCCCGCTGCTCCAGGCCTACCAGGCCGCCCGGGCTGCCCTCGGCAAGGCCTGGGGTGGGGGGGTGGGGCCGTATCACCTCTGGACCCTGGTGCTCTGGGCCTGCGAGCGCCTGCCCGCCCGCTACCTGGGCCGGGAGGAGAACGCCGCCCATTGCCTGCTGGGCCTGCTGGACGACATGGCCGCCGGCCTGGGGGCCGGGGCCTGTCCGCACTACTTCCTGCCCGGCTGCGACAGGCTGGCGGGGGGCTTGGAGCCGGGCCTGGCCCGCGCGGTGGCCGCAGTCAGGGGGGACCCAGCTGGGCACCTGCGGCAAGCGGTGGAGAGGGTCAAGATGGCAGCCAAGTTGGGCAGGGGGCCGGACACGGGGTCCGCTGCTGAGGAGTAGATGGGGGACAGGTCAATCTGTCTCCTGTTCTAGAAGGGGAGTGGGGCCTGGTGGTTAGAGCAGGGGGGGCTGGGAGCCAGGACTCCTGGGTTCTCTCCCCAGCTCTGGAAGGGGAGTGGGGCCTGGTGGTTAGAGCGGGGGGGGGGGGCTGGGAGCCAGGACTCCTGGGTTCTCTCCCCAGCTCTGGGAGGGGAGTGGGGGCTGGTGGGTTAGAACAGGGGACCTGGGAGCCAGGACTCCTGGGTTCTCTATATCCCTCCTCTCTGGAGAGGGTGGGGGGGATTCGAGGTTGCCTGCCTGCTTCTGTAGTGAAAATCCAAGTTTCCCACACAGCTTGGGGCTACTAAGACTTTATCTTGGGCTACTGATTTTCTTTCCTGTGCCATTTAAATGAGCCAAATGAGGGGCTATTGAATCTTTCCACTGGGCCCCCCAAAGTCAGTACTGTGGGGGTGAACAGCTGGGCTGCGCTCCCAATAAAAGTTTGGGGTTCAGCAGTGTAGGGTGCTGATATGTTCAGGGAGGGGGGAACAGCGTGGGGCTGTGGGTGGGGAATCAGGCACCGGTGGAGCTGCTACCGGAGGCTGCGACCCCGGCCAAGTGCCCCCCATTAAACGAGGGGGCCCAGTGCGATTTGGTAGAAGGGGGCTTGCGGGAAAGCGAGTGATTTTTCGGGGTAGTTTTTCGTCCCTCTGTCGTTTGGGGGGCATTGGGGGGGCGTTTCCCGGAAGGAAGGAATGGGCCGATGGGTGGGGGTCGTGAGCGGGGGTGGCAGCTGCATCTGTACATGGGAGAACCCCAGGCCTGCGCCGGAAAGAGACGTTTCATTTCTTCTGACTTGAGATGTAGATAATAAAATCTAAATTCAAAGGTGCTGGGTGAGTCGGTGTGTTACAGGACTGGGCTAGCAGGGGCTGCAGGTCTGGAGTGAGGGGCACTGGCAGGGCTTGGGGGGCAGGGGCTGCGGGTCGGGAGTGAGGGGCAGTGGCAGGGCTGTGGGGGCAGGGCTAGCAGGGGCTGTGGGTTGGGAGTGAGGGGCACTGGCAGGGCTGTGGGGGGCAGGGCTAGCAGGGGCTGTGGGTTGGGAGTAAGGGGCACCGGCAGAGTTGGGGGGGCAGGTCTGGGCTGGCAGGGGCTGTGGGTCAGGAGTGGGGGCACCAGCAGAGCTGGGGGGGACAGGGCCGGGAGTGAGGGGCAGCAGCAGAGCCCCCCACCCCGAGCCCCCCACTATTCCATGAGCCCCAGCACCCACAGCCAATGGCTGGTGGGGGGGGATTACAATCCTGATCCGCATATAGCTTCTGGCATCGCTTCTTTCTGGCTTGGCAATTGAAGTGGCCGAATTTGCATATGCAGATCGGGATACAAATTGGCTCCAGTTTCAAGACAGAGCCAGAAAAGTCAGTTTCAAGCCTCCCCCGTCCTATCCCCTAACAAACAGGCCCGGCAGGGAGCTGCTATGCTGTGGGGTGGGGGACTCAGCAGGGGGCGCCCCCTCGGCCCGCAGTGGTGAGTCTCGATGACTCATAATCCTCAATCTCGCTTCTCACCCATAATCTCTAAAACCTGTCTGGATTTTCTCCCAAAAGTCAGGCTCTGAACCCCGGCCTCCGGGCAGAATCTCAGCAGGGATGGGGCCAGGCACGATTCCGCCTCCGTTCCTGTCCTGAATGTTTGGTGAATATCGCTGTTAAACTCCACCCCAGAGGTGGCCGCATCTCAGCACCGGGCGAGGGGTCCCTGGGTAACCAGCCGCCCCGCCCCAGAGGTGGCCGCATCTCAGCACTGAGTGTGATCTCCTGGCTAAGTACATAGCCAGGCTTGGGGATGGGTGGGTTAGAGCAGGAGGGGCTGGGAGCCAGGACTCCTGGGTTCTTTGGCTGCTCCATGACTCAGTTTCCCTCAGGGGCCTAGCTGCACATTCTCGTTCCCCTTTTTCTCAGGATGCGACAGCCCGAATGCCACCCCGCCCCCCACCGAGCTGGGGCTGCCCCCCCCCCCGTCTACAGCCCCCCCGACCCCTTGCGCTGCGCTGCCAGTTCCGCCAGGAGGCTAAAAATACCACTGCAAAATGCAACCTTGAGCGCCCGTCCTAGCAAAGCAGCGGAGCGGTGCGTCCGTCCCCCCGCCCCCGCTGTTCCCCTCCCCCAGCTCCTCCTCTCTCCCCTCAGGTCCTTCTGCTCCCCCCTTCTGATGTGCACCCCCCCCCCACGGCTCCTTTCCTCCTCCTCCCCCCTCCTCAGTGATGCCCTGCTCAACGAGAGCCTAGATCCTGCCCGGGGGGCTGGGAGCCAGGGCTCCTGGGTTCTCTCCCCAGCTCTGGGAGGGGAGTGGGGGCTGGTGGGTCAGAGCAGGGGGGCTGGGAGCCAGGGCTCCTGGGTTCTCTCCCCAGCTCTGGGAGGGGAGTGGGGGCTGGTGGGTCAGAGCAGGGGCGCTGGGAGCCAGGACTCCTGGGTTCTCTCCCCGGCTCTGGGAGGGGAGTGGGGGCTGGTGGGTTAGAGCGGGAGGGCTGGGAACCAGGACTCCTGGGTTCTCTCCCCGGCTCTGGGAGGGGAGTGGGGGCTGGTGGGTTAGAGCTGGGGGGCTGGGAGCCAGGACTCCCGGTTTCTCTCTCCGGCTTTGGAAGGGGAGTGGGGGCTGGTGGGTTAGAGCGGGGGGGCTGGGAGCCAGGACTCCCGGGTTCTCTCTCCGGCTTTGGGAGGGGAGTCGGGGCTGGGGGGTCGGAGCACGGGGGTGGGTGGGAGCCAGGACTCCTGGGTTCTCTCCTCGCCTCTGGGGCCAGCTCCTGTCACTAGTGCGTGAGTCACCCCCCCACACTCCACCTGGGTTTTTTTTTCCAGCCTGGCAACAGCCGAGTGACCCCGGCAAATGTCACCCTTCGCCGTTGGGGCCGGGGGCGGGGGAACTGATCTGTGGCACCAGCCGCGTCCCCCCTCCCCCCGGCTGGCCACTAGAGTGGAGAGATTTAATGAGAGGGGTTGGGGGGGTTGGCGGGGGGGGGCAGGGGAGCGTGGAGGGCAGGGGAGGTGTGGTTGGGACTCAATAATCCCCCTCCCCGTTTCACTGCACTGCCCAGTGACTGGAGTCAAACCTGGGGGGGGAGGGCTGTCGGGGGCTCCCTGCTCCAGCCCCCCGCCCCCTCCCCAAGTGTTGTGTCAGTGTGGGGGGGGTCACCTTTGAAGTATTCTCTGTGTTGGGCCCTCCCAGAGCGGGGGGGGGGGCTGGGCTGGCAGGGGGCTGCAGGTCCGGAGTTAGGGGCACCGGCAGAGCTGAGGGGGGGGCAGGGCTAGCAGGAGGCTGTGGGTCAGGAGTGAGGGGCTTGGGGGAGACCAGGGCTGGGCTAGCACCTCAGTGCCCCCCAGTCCTGCCTTCTTCAGGGTGGGACAAACACCCCCACATCCGGGCAGGTGGGAAAGGTTTGGGGGTAACCATTTTCAAGTAGCTTCCAATCCTACTTTTGCAGGGGGAGCTCAGGGATTCCCCCAAGCCCCCCAAATTCCTCTGCTAAATTGTTGGGCACTTTTTGTTTGGTGAGCGCAGACACCCCAAAACCAGGAGCTCCCCCTTTCTGCTTCCCAGAGTGGGAGGAACCCCAATAAATCTCTCATTGCCTGCTGAACTGGGGAGGTAGGGGAGCCATGGCTGTTTGGGGGACCCCAAATCCCCAATCACCCCGCTACAGACATCCCATCTTTGGGGTAGTGCGTGCAGGGGGTCCCCTGGTCTCAGCCAATCTGGAAGCCCGAGCAGACCCCTGCTTCTAGACTGGAACTGAGCTAGCTTTGAGGGGGGAAACAGGGGGATCCCCGATTTTCAACTAGACTAGGGGAGGGGGCCCCTAATACTGAGCTAAGCTGGGGCAGCTCAGCTAGTTTGAGGGGGGAAGCTCTGTGGGTCCCCAGGACTCAGCTAGACAAGGGGAGGAGGGGCCCTAATATTGAGCTAAGCTGGGGCAGCTCAGCTAGTATTTTTGGGGGGGAAGCTCTATGGGTCCCCAGAACTCGACTAGGGGAGGGGGGGCCCCCAATACTAAGCTGGTCTGGGAGGGGGGCTGGAACTGAGCCATTCTGTGGGAGCAGGCGTGGGGAATTCCTGCCGGCTGTCTGTTCGCCAAGGGTGTGTGGGGGGCCCCCACAGATTCCCGTGTGTGTGTGTGTGTGTGTGTGTGTGTGTGTGTTTCTCCCTCCCTCCCTCTCTCCATCCCCGCCCTTCTCCCATCCCTCCATCCCTCCCCTCCGCTTCACCGCTGCTTCACACACACACAGCAGCCTGTGCCATCCACACATTAACCTCGCCGGCTGAAGGACAACCAGGATTGTGTAGCGCTGTGTGTGTGTGTGTGCCTGTCTGCCTGGGGAGGCCACCCACCCACCCCGCTTTCTCCGGCCCCTGGAGGAATCAAAGAAGTTCGAGCTCCAGGGATCTCGCCCCGGCTTCCTTGCCACCAGCTCATTAATTTCTAGTGCCGACCCGAGCGCGTGATTTTTGGAGACTGAGTTCGCCGCGCTCCCTGGAAATATCCCGGAGGCTGTGGTGTGGGGAGAGGGAAGAGGGGGGCAGGAGGTTTGGACCACTGGGATGGGAGGCCCCAAATCTGGCCCGCTGGTCGCTTTGGAAGGGAGTTGATTTTTGCCAGTGCCGACGTCCTCACCAGAGTCCGGATCTTGACCGTCCCAAGACGTTGGCACCGTGACCAAAAAATATTGACTACCCCTGGTTGAGGCAGGTAGGCCGGGGGAGACACTCAGCTTTATTAAGGTCCTGGCTGATCTGTTGGAAAGAACAGAGAGAAACCAGCGACCCCCCCCACCTGGGGCTAAATTCACCCCCAGCCGGATTAATCCAGGCGGGGTGGGTCTAATCCCCCCCGTGGCTCGGCTCTTCGGGGGGATGAGCGCGGCGTGAACCCCCCCGAGCGGGGCACCGGCCGGCCGAGGACCATGGCGGCACTGGCCAGCTCCTTGATCCGGCAGAAGCGGGAGATCCGGGAACCCGTCGCCAGCCGCCCTGTGGCCCCCCAGAGGAAGGTCTGCCCCCGAGGCACCAAGTCCCTCTGCCAGAAGCAGCTGCTCATTTTAATCTCCAAGGTCCGGCTCTGCGGCGGGCGGAAAGGCCGGCTGGAAAAAACACCTGGTGAGTGATTTCCGAGCGGGGAGGGGGGTGTGTGTGTGTGTGTGGGTGTGTGTGGGTGGGTGGCCATATAGCCCTGTAGTGGCATGGTGCCAGTGGTAGGGGGCATGGTACAGAGCTTGGGCTATTTCCTCCTAATGCCCGGGCTGCAACACCTGGTGCTAACAGCAGCGTGCGCTGTGACAAAGCCGATCCTGCAATATACTTCATATATTGACCATCTGTCCTTGCAATGCTTGGTGCTAACATCAGGGGCACTGTGACAGAGCCGATCATGCAATATACTTCATATATTGACCATCTGTCCTTGCAATGCTTGGTGCTAACAGCAGGGGGCACTGTGACAGGTTGAACATGCAATATATGGCATATATTGACCCGCTTTCCTTGCAGTGCCTGGTGCTAACAACAGGGGTTGTTGTGACAGAGCTGATCATGCAATTTACTGCATATACTGACTGTCTTACCTTGCAATGCTTGGTGCTAACATCAGGAGGTGCCGTGACAGGTTAAGCATGCAATATATAGAATATATTGACCATCTTTCCTTGCAAGGCCTAGTGCTCAGAGCAGGGGTTGCTGTGACAGAGCTGATCATGTAATACACTGCGTATATTGACCGTCTTTCCTTGCAATGGCTGGTTGTAACAGCAGGGGACATTCTGACAGATTGCTCGTGCAATATACTGCTTATATTGACCATATTTCCTTGCATTGCCTAGTGTTACCAGTGGGGGGCACTGTGACAGAGCCGATCATGCAATATACTGCATATATTGACCATCTTTCCTTGAAATGCCTGGTGCTGACAGCAGAGGGCTCCGTAAACCAATATTATTTATGGGTCACCACTCTAGGGGAGCCAGGGGAGTGTTTTGCCCAGGTTAGAAGTGGAGAAGCTGGGGTAGTGGGTGCAGTTGGGGGAGGGACAAAGTAGGTAGGTGGAATGTTTTCAGTATATGGACCGGGCGGTATCTAAACTAGAATGCCCTCTGCTGGCCAAAAGGTGTGTTGGCCTGGGATCGTGGTTTTCAGAGTAAGAAATGCCACAGAGTGTTTCATTTGCAGCTCTGGTGATGTTTATATGGACTGGTCCCTTGGGTAATAATGCCCCACTCCCAATGAGCACAAAAAGTGTCGTCCCCCTCAGATAAACAAACATCCCTGATTCTTGGGTTTAAAACCCCAGTAGGGTCAGTATGGACTGGTCCATATAGGATGTCATTGCTCCCCACTGGATGAAACGTATTGATGTTGTGCAGTTCCCTCAGTGACATACCTGCTGTGTGGTGTCTTTAGTTTCCAGTCACCCTGATGTTTTATATGGACTGGTCTATACGGGGCTAGAGCGGGCCCCATTCCTGGAGGAAATCTATGGACCGCCCTGTATAGGGCTATGGCTCTCTGTGCTACTGCAAGATCTGGGTCAATGGAGATCAGGACTGCCCAGCTCTGGGATGGGCGTGCGGGCTGGTGGGTTAGAGCACGGGGGGCTGGGAGCCAGGACTTCTGGGTTCTCTCTCAGCTCTGGAAGGGGAGTGGGAGCTGGTGGGTTAGAGCAGGGGAGGCTAGAAGCCAGGACTCCTGGGTTCTCTCCCTAATCCCCTGTTGATTGACGGCTCCACTGTTGAATCATTTCCTGTGGAGAAATCAATCACTTCCAGCCGCAATTTGGATTTCAAACATGGTGGCGTTTATATGGACCGGTCTGTATCGGCTTTTAGCACCCCCTGCTCCACACAACTCACCGTTTCCCCTTGGATAGCCCAGTCCTGGGGATTTTCCCAGCAGGGGGGTTGATGAGGGGTGGGAGCCGCGGCGATATTGGGGAACCAGCCCAAACCCCATCATGCCGGAGGGGGAGGGGTCACGAACCCAAGGGATTGGACCCAGGAGTCCGGGTGGCGGGCAGGTCTTCTCCTGCCCTTCGGACTTTCCCTCCATTGCCCCCTTCTTTCATTCCCTGCCCCCCCAAGCCAGCCAGTCCCTGCCCTGGGGCTGGAGGGAGCCGGCGCCCCTTAAAGAGGGAAGGGCGCAGTGAAGGGTCCATATTGGGTCCACGAGGCCCGGCTTGAATTCCAGGGCCTACTCCGAACCCATCCCCCCTCTAGCACCTCCTGCTGCATCCGCGGCTTGTCTCCCCTCTCCCCCACCGCTTTCCTGCCCCTCCCCCACTGCTCGCTGCGGTTACGCTGAGATCCCCACTGGGCCCGGTGCCACTTTGGCCCTGGGCCTGCACCTCATTCTCCTCCCGCGTCCTTGCTGCTGGCAACCGAGGCGCTTGTGGCCACCGGCCAAGCCCCACGTGCTCTGCAGTGACCCAGGAGTCCGGGAGCTGCCCCTCCCCCCCAGCTCTGCCGGTGCCCCTCACTCCCGACCTGCAGCCCCTGCTAGCCCAGCCCTGCCCCCCCAGCTGTGCCAGTGCCCCTCACTCCTGACCCGCAGCCCCTCCTGTAATTTTTATCCCTGGCTGAATCCTATTCATGGAGCTGAATAAGCCCCAGTGATTTTTCTCACCCCCCCACCCGCCTCAGCCAATAATCCTTTGCACGGCCAGGCAGCGTGTGCACATTAAAATAAATTAAAGTCATTTAAATATATTTGCATGCATCAGGAGGCACAGGGCATTGTGGGAGCGCAGCTGGATGGGAGAGCAAAGTTTGACCGGGGGGGGGGCGGGGGGAGCGCTTGGGAACCCGCTGCTATGAAAGGAGAGGATGGATCATTAGCCAGGGAAATTCCCTGCCGGTGCCCCTCACTCCTGACCCACAGCCCCTGCC
Source organism: Aldabrachelys gigantea (assembly GCA_026122505.1). Taxonomy (NCBI): domain Eukaryota; kingdom Metazoa; phylum Chordata; order Testudines; family Testudinidae; genus Aldabrachelys; species Aldabrachelys gigantea. The sequence continues at coordinate 25,073,390 of CM047489.1, read as the reverse complement.
AGCCCGGCCCTGCCCTCCCCCAGCTCTGCCGGTGCCCCTCACTCCTGACCCGCAGCCCACAGCAGCCCCTGATGTGATGTGAGCACTTAGCGGAATTACATCGTGGCCGGGTGCAACCGGGTGTCGCAGGGAGGTGTGTGAAGGAAAAAGGAAGGGGGGAGGATACAAACGCACGCCCCAAGCGAACCCCCCCACCCGCCCTCCCAATGCATCCCAGCCCATGGGCCCACAGCAGCCACCCCGCAGCGTACGTACAGCTCCGTGCACACAGAGCCCGTGTGGACAGGCACGTGCAGAGAACACTCGCGTACAAGGCTGCACACACACAACCGGCCACCTTGCAGGAGGGGCCCGAGAGCTTTCATTTAGGCCAGGTGCTGGGTTATGAATTATATAAACCCAGCCCATTAAGATGTCCCTTTGCATTTTTCTCACTCCAGCAGCCCCGGGAGGGCTGTGGGCCAGGACTCCTGGGTTCTTTCCCCAGCTCTGGGAAGGGAGTAGGGGCTGGTGGGTTAGAGCAGGTGGGGCTGGGAGCCAGGACTCCTGGGTTCTCTCCCCGGCTATGGGAGGGGAGTGGGGGCTGGTGGGTTAGAGCAGCGGGGGCTGGGAGCCAGGACTCCTGCGTTCTCTCCCCGGCTCTGGGAGGTGAGTGGGGGCTGGTGGGTTAGAGCAGGGGGGCTGGGAGCCAGGACTCCTGGGTTCTCTTCCCGGCTCTGGGAGAGGAGTGGGGGCTGATGGGTTAGAGCAGGGGGCCGGGGGAGGCTGGGAGCCAGGACTCCTGGGTTCTCTCCCCGGCTCTGGGAGGTGAGTGGGGGCTGGTGGGTTAGAGCAGGGGGGCTGGGAGCCAGGACTCCTGGGTTCTCTCCCTGGGGATGAGACAAGCCAGGCCCAACCCTCCGTGTCCCTGTTTCCCGGCTGGCGAAGGGCCGGTGGGAGGGTCTCCTGTGGCCCCCGGTGGGGCAGAAGGCTTTGGTTGGAGCCCAGATGTGGGCAGGGGATTTAATGGGCCAGTTTCCACCATCGTCCTGGCATAACCTGCCCTGGCGGGAGGGGCTGTGCCGGTGAAACCCAAATCACTCCTGCCAGGTCTCCTCCTGGTGATTTCCACCCCACATGTCCCCGCCTTACACAGGGGGTGTCTTCTCGTGAGCCCCCTGCCACCCCCTCGGGAGCTCCCCCGTTGAGCTGGGCTCCCTGCACCCTTTACGAGCGGATCCCTCACCCCGGGACCCACACACACACACGCAGCGTCAGCGACCCTTTGTTCGCTGCCGGGAGGCAAAGCATTATTGGTGCATCCACCGTGTAATGTGTTCCCATAAATCAACCCGGCAGGGGCACCGGGGGGTCAGCTGGGAACAGGCCAGGATGAGGGTGGGGGGAGCGAAGCTGAGGCCAGGGGGAGTGGGGTGTGTGAGCTAAGCAACCCAACACCCGGTGCCACGCCAGGGATAGCAACACCGGAGCGGTGGAGCGCCCCACGCAGCCCGCAGATGCACACACAGGCTGTGCACAGACACACACACACGCAGGCTGTGCTCACAGATACACACGCAGGCTGTGTGCATGGACACACACACGCAGGCTGTGTGTACGGACACACATGCAGGCTGTGCTCACGGACACACACGCAGACTGTGTGCACGGTTACACACACATTCAGGCTGTCTGCATGGATATACACACACATTCAGGCTGTTTGCACGGTTACACAAGCAGACTGTCTGCACGGATACACACACACACACAGGCTTTATGCACGGATACATGCACACAGAGAGGCTGTCTGTACAGATGCACACATGCACGCAGGCTGTCTGCACGCATATACACGCAGGTTGTCTGCACAGATGCACACACACACACACACGCAGGCTGTGCGCACGGACACATACACGCAGGCTGTGCACACGGACACACATGCAGGCTGCATGTTCCTCCTACATGCCAAAGACACCTGCTCCACTGCCGTACACACCCACACTCACACAGGGACAGCGTTGCAAAGGCCCTTAGCCCCGCGGCCCCGTGCGCACTCCCAGACAGCCGTCCGCACTCCTCATGGTTACACACACGGCCATGTGCGTTCACAAAACCACACAAAGCCACCCACTGCATCCCTCAACCCCACACAGAACAATTACACGCGAACGCTCTGCACCTTACACACAGCACAACTGTGACCCAGCAGAGCAGGCTGGGAGCCAGGACTCCTGGGTTCTCTCCCCGGCTCTGGCCATTGCGAGGTGACTGTCACTGGAGCCTTGCGGGTTTCTGCACTAAAAGGGGCAGGGAGAGGCAGGAAATTATGGTGCATCTTTTATTTATCTGCCAGCCGCGCTCTGGCACCGCTGCCTGGCCGGGTCCCATGGGGGGCCCTGTCAGAGCTAATATCACTCCGGCACCCTGCACAGCAACACCAACACCAACAATCCATCTTCCACCGCACGCGGCCTCTGCCAGGGACTGGCGGGGGAGTGGGGTCTAGTGGTGAGACCAGGGCAAGCTGCCAGTCAGGACTCCTGGGTTCTCTTCCCGGCTCTGGGAGGGGAGTGGAGGCTGGTGTGTTAGAGCAGGGGGAGCTGCGAGCCAGGACTCCTGGGTTCTCTCCCCGGCTCTGGGAGGGGAGTGGGGGTTGGTGGGTTGGAACAGGAGGAGCTGGGAGCCAGGACTCCTGGCTTCTCTCTCCAGCTCTTCCCCAAACCCTCTGTGTGACCCTGAGCAAGTCAGGTCAGGTCCCCATGCCTCGGTTTCCCCACCTGATGTGCATTCAGAGAACGGCCTCCCCCCATATGCAGCATCTGACAGCCCAAATTCCTATGGCGTGTGAAGGACAATTCTTGTATTCCACTGCTGGGCTATCAGCCCCCCTTGCCCTGTATCTAGGCGCTCGTTTCATTTCCACTGTCGAGCACACGCACGGTGCGGCTCTCGGTGAAACCAGCACCCTGCAGGTAAAGAGCATCTCTCGGAGAATGATTCATCAGAGTTTCTCGTCGATCATTCCTGAGCCTGTGTGATCTGGACCAATCACTATCTATCTATCTATCCCCATCCACCCCCTCTATCTATCTATTCCCATCCACCCCCTCTATCTATCTATCCATCCCCATCCACCTCCTCTATCTATCTATCCATCCATCCCCAGACACCCCCTCTATCTATCTATCTATCCCCACCCACCCCCTCTATCTATCTATCCATCCATCCCCATCCACCCCTCTATCTATCTATCCCCAGTCACCCCCTCTATCTATCTATCTATCTATCTATCCCCATCCACCCTTTCTATCTATTTATCTATCTATCTATCCCCATCCACCCCCTCTATCTATCTATCTATCTATCTATCTGAACTAAAATAATCTCTCATTCAATTATCTTTTACCACTTCCAATATTTAGTGAGCTCCAAGTCCGGCTTAACCAAGTGTTTTTGATCAGGGAATTTGCAAAGTTTTCAAATAAAAGTTGATATTTGCAGGCAGACAGCTATGGATCCTTTCTCGAACAAACTTTTTCATCTAGACTATCTTTAGTTTCTCACCTTTAGCAGATGTCAAACTAAGGATATCCCATTTTTTTTTGTCAGGAAGTTTATTGATTTAACATTTTTTTTATGAAAGTTGCTGATACTTTCCCCGTCTTCACAAAGGTTTTGGCTGGGTTTTTCCTCAGTTATTACGTGAAATTCCTTGTCTTTATGTATCGATTTATAACGACTGATATTTTGTCAACATTCACAAAGTTTTTGGTTCAGAATTGCCGTAGTTTTCCATGTAAATGTGTATATTTATTGATTTCAAGTTACTGATACATCCTCAATCTTAACAAAGTTTTTGGTCTGGAATTTCCTTCGTTTTTCATGTAAAAGTTTATATCCATTGATTTCAAGTTACTGATACGCCCTCGGCCTTAACAACAGGTTTTCTTGAATGTCCTTTATTTTTCTTACAGGCGCCCGTAATTATTGAGTTTAAATTGCTGCTACTTTCCAGCAAAGTGTTTTTCTCTGGGGATTGTCTTGGTTTTTCATGTGCAATTGTATAGTCACTGATATTTGGGCAACATTCACAGGGTTTTTCGTTTGGCCTCATCTTTTCAGACGAAAGATTGTCTTCATCGGTTAGAAACTACAGACACTTTCTGAATCTTAGCAAAGCTTTTGTTTGAATATTGTCTCCGTTTCTTTATGCAAATCTGTTGATAGATACTTCCTCTGACTTGCCAAAGATTTGTGTAATTGCTTGAGGGTTTTTCATACAAAATTTGATATGTCCAGAGTTAAACGTTCCTGGTGCTTTTGCTTAGCCATAAGGAAGGTATTTAGGGAGGGGTTCCTCTTGGCCGGTGAATAATCTACTTTCTGTCCTCTCTTTGCCCCCCCCGCCCCATCGCCGTATCCCTCTGACCACAGAGCCGCAGCTTAAGGGCATCGTGACCAAGCTCCTCTGCAGACACGGTTTCTACCTCCGGATGCACCCAGACGGGAGCATCGACGGGACAAAAGAAGACACCAACAGCTTCAGTGAGTGACGCCCAGGCAAGCCCAAGGGGTTACGCAGAGTTAGGCCAGCTGGGGAACCTCCCATCCGGCCCCAGGGCAGGGCCTGGCTGGCTCAGGGGGGTGGGGAATGGGGCAGGGACCTGTCCCCTGTAGGGGGAGTCGGCTCCCATCCGGCCCCAGGGTGGGGCCTGGCTGGCTCAGGGGGGTGGGGAATGGGGCAGGGGCCTGTCCCCTGTAGGGGGCAGCACATTATGTGCATAGAGGAGATGGGTTAATCCTGCCTTGACCTAATCCCACCCATCCCCCTCTCGCTCCCAGCTGTCTCGGGTCAGGGAGAGTCCTGAATATTCATCTGGGATTGCAGAGAAGGGGATTAACGTCTCGGCAGCAGAGCTCACCCGCCCCCAAGAAGGGATGACAGGCAAGAAAAATAAATCCAGCTCTAAAGCAGAATGGGGGAGGGGTTCTGCGTGGGGAAGAACCCAGGAGTCCAGGATCCAGGCAGAGCTTCTGCAAAATCGGACAGTGGGGATCATAGCCGGCACCCCCTAGAGGGGACAGGCCCAGTGTCCCAGTCCCAGCTCTGCTGGTGCCAGCACTGATGCCTCGCTGTCTGTCTGTCTCATCTCCCACAGCTCTCTTTAACCTGATCCCCGTGGGACTGCGCGTGGTCGCCATCCAGGGTACCAAGTCGGGGCAGTATATCGCCATGAACGCAGAGGGCTACCTCTATACCTCCGTGAGTGTCATTCCCCCACCCCCGCCTGCCCTCCTGACTAAACCGACCGTTGGTGTCAGTAGTGGGATCGCAGGGTTGTATATGCGCCCTGGGTCCCAGAGCAGTGGAGTAGCCAATAGGGTGCACGATCCTCTCTTTTCCAGCAGGAGGCGCTGCCTGCAGGGTGGGTCTAGTGGTGGGTCGTGACAGTGCATCCCTAGGGAGGCAGATCAGAGCATCCATTGGTGTAAGCGGTGGGATCACCGGGTGAGCCGTGGAGGGGTGGGCTGGTCGTGGCTAATACGGGGGCAGTACCAGCTCTCTGCCAGTAGCTGGGGCAGTGGAGAGGGGTCCCTCCATACTTGTCAGGTATCACTGCCCCCACAAAACAGCCCCCCATTTTTCCCCATGTGGGGTGCTCTGGGATAAGAGTGCCCCCTCCTAACTCTGCCCCACACAATCTCCTTCAGGCCCCATGGTACCAGGGCCCTTGGCGTATCCTTCCCTCCCCCTCCCCCGATGCTGAATTAAATTTAGCAGCTGGCCTGATTTTTAGGGAACTCCTGGGAGCGACCAAGAAAATCCCTGCCCGCAACTGAGGAGAGAGATGGCTTGCACCATCAGCCATCCCTGTACACTGTTCTGTCTGCCTGTCCCCCGTGCACCTCTGTCTATCTGTCTAGGCCCGTGCACGCCTCTCTGGCTGTGTCTTTCTGACTTTCTTTCCCTGTTCCTGTCCATCGCACAAGTGAAGGCGTTTCTCCTGCTAGGCCCCCTGCCTCTCTCCAGCCATGATGCGCTGTGGAGGTCAGCGAAAGCGGGGAGCACTGAGCTTTCGATGTGGGCAGGGGATAGTGGGATGGGAGGGAAAGCAATGGTGAATGTGGCATCATGACACCGACAGGGAAAGTAATGGTGAACACGGTGCTGATAGTGAAAATAACAGTGAAAGTGGTGCTGGTAGTGAAAATAATGGTGACTGGTACTGAAGGTGAAAATAATGGTGAATGTGGTGCCGACATGGAAAATAACTGAGCGTTGTGCTTATAGCAAAAATAATGGTGAACATGGCACTGATAGTGAAAATTACAGTGAACCTAGTGCTGACAGTGAAAATAACTGTGAATGTGGCACTGATAGTGAAAATTACAGTGAACGTGGTGTTGATAGTGCAAATAATGGTGATCACTGTGCTGACAGAGAAAATAACTCTGAACGTGGCAATGATAGTGGAAATAATAGTCAACGTGGCCCTGGTAGTGAAAATAATGGTGAATGTGGTGCTGATCATGAAAATAATGGTGAACGTGACACTGACAGGAAAATAACATCCATCCCCACATAACCCTTCTAGCCAGCCAGCCAGCCCACCCCATCTACCTAATTATCTATCCAGCCCCATAGATCCCTTCCCATCCATCCATCCATCCACCCATTCTCCCTTCCCCATACACCTCTTTCTTTCTGTCTTTCTTTCTCTGAAATCACCACCCCCTTTCTCCTGCATCTCTCACGCACAGGGACTGTATAATTCACAACCCCTCAAACCCGGCCTCCCTTAATGGTTCCCAACGGGCCACCCCCCAGGTCTGTGGAATATTCATCTCACTGCCCGCAAGCCAGCCCCCTACACACACACACACGGCAGCCACACCCCCCACCCCTCGCTGCAGCCCAGACACCCCAACACAGTCAGGACACTTGGACCCTGGCCCCAGGCCATGATGCCACTAGCTGGGGTCTTCCCAAAGTTAACAGGGGTCAGAGTAGCTCAGAGCGTCCTTTTGAGGGCAGCAGGGGGCGCTCTCCCCCTGCAAGTGGGGCTGGCCCTATGGCGGTGCTAGGGGGCGCTGTGGGGCAGGGAGCGGGGCAGGGGGCTCAGCAGGGGGCGCTCTCCCCTGGCGGCCAGCAGGAGCCCTGGTGAAACCCAGGCGTCCAAGTCAAGGTGCAGCTCTGATACCTGTTGCCTCCCTGCTGACAGACAAGACCCACGGTTGGTCATTACACCCCCCCACCACAGACATCGTTCTCTCTTTCTCTCTTTTTTCTTTCTTTCTCGCTCACCCCATTTCTCTCCCTCCCTCCCTCTCCCAGGCTCACTTCACCGCCGAGTGCCGGTTCAAGGAGTGTGTCTTTGAGAACTACTACGTCACGTACTCCTCCACCCTGTACCGCCAGCGCGAATCCGGCCGCTCCTGGTACCTGGGCATCAACAAAGAAGGGCAGCCCATGAAGGGAAACCGAGTCAAGAAGACCAAAGCTGCCGCCCACTTCCTGCCCAAGCTATTGGAAGGTGAGTGGGGGAAGCAGGAATAATGGGGCGGGGGCTAGGGGAAGCAATGGGGGATTTTAAATAGAGACACCCCACCACCACCACCGGTGTCTTTCTGTGTGGTAGGGCGGCTGGAGCAGCCAATCTCGCACTATCCCTCACTTCCTCCTTCTCAGTCTGTGTCTCTCTCCTTTCCCACAGTGGCCATGTACCGTGAGCCGTCGCTTCATAACGTGGTGGACCCCTCGGCGCCCCAGAAATCAGAAGAGGCCGGGGCCCCCAGCAAAGAGACAGCCAAGCCCCACAAGGCGACGTAACCCCAAGGGCGGGGAGGGGCGTCAGCACCGCTCCAGCAGCGCCCCTCCCTCTCATGTTCCCACTCTGCTCCCTTCTGCTCAGGACACCTGCCTACCTACATTCAACCTCTGGACCTCAGAAAAAAAATGCCATCGAGGGTGTAATATCCTTTGCCACCACTGGGAGGGCGACATTGCCCTGCTGGAGAAATAATTTGGGGGAGGGTGTATATATATATCTATATGGTCTTCCATGCCAGCTGAGAGCATGATTCCTTGTTGGGCCAACAAGGAATTGACATTGGGAAAGGTTCTGATCTATGCCAGCTTCCTTTGCAGCAATAAGAGTGCAATGCCTTTTCCCACCAGCGGAGGGCGACATTGGGAAAATCTCTGATTGCCGCAATACGGGTGTGATGCCTTTTCCCACCAGCGGAGGGCGACATTGGGAAAACGTCTGATTGCTGCAATACGGGTGTGATGCCTTTTCCCACCAGCGGAGGGCGACATTGGGAAAGCGTCTGATTGCCGCTATACGGGTGCGATGCCTTTTCCCACCAGCGGAGGGCGACATTGGGAAAATCTCTGATTGCCGCAATACAGGTGTGATGCCTTTTCCCACCAGCGGAGGGCGACATTGGGAAAGCGTCTGATTGCCGCAATATGGGTGCGATGCCTTTTCCCACCAGCGGAGGGCGACATTGGGAAAATCTCTGATTGCCGCAATACGGGTGCGATGCCTTTTCCCACCAGCGGAGGGCGACATTGGGAAAACGTCTGATTGCCGCAATACGGGTGCGATGCCTTTTCTCACCAGCGGAGGGCGACATTGGGAAACCGTCTGATTGCCGCAATACGGGTGTGATGCCTTTTCCCACCAGCGGAGGGCGACATTGGGAAAGACTGTTCGAAACATCCCCTTCCATTACCCAATGGACGATACGCTTTTCAACCGCTGGGTCGCATCGGGAAAGGATGTTCTGGGCAAGACCTTCCATTTGCAATAAAAAAAAATAATTGGGTATCCTGCCCGCTTCCAGCGGAGGATGGAGACATTGGGCCGTCGCCCCCTGGCGTGAGACCACCGAGTGGCGACACGGTCATGTTGGGAGAGGCTATTATATACGCCACTTTCCCTTGCAATAAAAAGACAGCGTGTTCCTGTTTCCCACCAGCAGGTGGTGACATTGTCACATTGAGAGGGGGAAAGATGGTTCTGCCACCGTATAGTTGATACCCTTTCTCCCCACTAGGTGTCAACGCTGTCGCAGCAGGAGGGAGTGTCCTAGACGTCAGCTTCTGTGGCACGCACCGGGGTGTCGTACCTTCTTTGACCACTAGGGGGTGACATTGTCACAGGGAGGGGGGGAAGAGATCCAGCCGTTCCGGATTTCTTCGCCGTTTCGATGGAAATGAGAAGCCAATCTCGGGGGGAGGGGAAGTGAGGGGCGACTGGGAACTCCACCCACTTTTCCCACCGGCCCCTCCCCCTCCAACATGCCAAATACTGTCGGACGTAGCCCTGCAACAACAGGAGACAGAGCCAGTCACGAGGAATCTGGATCCAGATTCCAGGACAATCACGTGGGGGGGGGGGGTACATGCTGGGAGGGGGAGGGTTGATGCTTGATGGACACCTGTTGTATTTTATTGCTTAGTGGGGGATGGGGGGAGTCAAAGCCACTTTCTGTTCCACTTAGGCCAAGCATTGGCCTAGGTTTTTAATTATCTGACCAGATCCTCTGCCATGTGTTACCCGCCTCCCAGAGCTGGGGAGAGAACCCAGGAGTCCAGATTCCCAGCCTCCCTGCTGTAACCCACCAGCCCCCACTCCCCTCCCAGAGCTGGGGAGAGAACCCAGGAGTCCTGGCTCCCAGCCCCCCTGCTCTGACCACCAGCCCCCACTCCCCTTCCAGAGCTGGGGAGAGAACCCAGGAGTCCTGGCTCCCAGCCCCCCTGCTCTGACCACCAGCCCCCACTCCCCTTCCAGAGCTGGGGAGAGAACCCAGCAGTCCAGATTCCCAGCCCCCCTGCTCTAACCACCAGCCCCCATTCCCCTCCCAGAGCCAGGGAGAGAACGCAGGAGTCCTGGCTCCCAGCCCCCCCTGCTCTAACCCACCAGCCCCCACTCCCCTCCCAGAGCTGGGGAGAGAACCCAGGAGTCCAGATTCCCAACCCCCCGCTCTAACCCCCAGCCCCCACTCCCCTCCCAGAGCCGGGGAGAACCCAGGAGCCCTGGCTCCCAGTCCCCCCCTGCTCTGACCCACCAGCCCCCACTGCCCTCCTAGAGCTGGAAGCCAGGACTCCTGGGTTCTCCCCGGCTCTGGGAGGGGAGTGGGGGCTGGTGGTTAGAGCAGGAGGAGCTGGCAGCCAGGACTCCTGGGTTCTCTCCCTGGTTCAATATTTTCCCAGCCATGACGGGAGGAGCGTCACCTGGCTACACCCCGCTAGCCAGTCTGGCCACCAGCCATATCCAGGGTAACTACCTACAGCCCCCCCCGCCAGACGGGGGGGGCGAAGAAAGAGCCATAACTAGCTGCGAAGGGGGGGTCTCCCATCCCTAGCTGCGAAGGGGGGGTTTCCCATCCCCTCCTCTCTCCCCATAACAGGCAATAACAGGGGATTGGAAGAGCTCAGAGATATTGGGGGGGTCCCCTCTGCCCCCCTCCCAAGGGAATTGCCCCTCATGATGCCTGGGTGGAAGGTCCGCGGGGAGGGGGGGGGTCTACAGGGAGGCCACAAAGTGGCGATGGTGGGGGCATAACATACAGGAGCGGTTGTGAGTCCGTCTAGTCTGCGAGAGGAAAGGAGGGGGGTGGAGCAGCCAGCAGGGGGCGGCAAATACAGACACACACACACACACACACAGCCTGACACACACAGAGACTTTCTTTCTCTCTCTCTCTCACACACACACAGACTGACACACACACAGAGACATTCTCTCTCACACACTCACACACACAGACTGACACACAGACACAGAGACTCTTTCTCTCTCACACTCACACACACACACACACAGAGATACACAGAAAGACTGACACACACACAGAGACTCTTTCTCTCTCTCTCTCTCTCTCTCTCACACGCACACACAGAGACACACACACACACACACTCTCTCACACACACAGACACACAGACACACACAGACTGACACACACACACACACACAGAGACTTTCTCTCTTTCTCTCTCTCTCTCTCTCTCTCATACACACACACAGAGACTGACACGCAGAGACACACGTGCAAACAGTGGCCTCTATCTTCTCCCTTTCACTGGTGCCTGGAGGGGGGCTCAGCAGGGGGCGCTCTCCCCTGGCAGGCAGGGCTGGCCCCAGGGCAGGGCTAGGGGGCACTGTGGGGCAGGGAGCGGAGCAGGGGGCTCAGCAGGGGGCGCTCTCCAGATCATGCCACATGGGGTGAGGGACTCAGGTCACATGCATGATGACGGGGGAGAATCGGGATTGGGGGGGCCCCGGAGATTGGGGGGTACTTCTCTCTCTCACGTGTGTATTTTGTACAACAAACCGACACTGTGTATAGCTCTGTACAGCTCTGACCCCCACCCCGGGGCCCCAGCCTGCCCCCAACCATGTGTAGGGGGTGGGGGAGAGGAACACGGGACCGTCCTGGGCCCCCACTTTCCTCTGGCCGTACTCCCTAGGCCTCCCCTCATTCCCTTCCCTACCCACTGGCCCTTCCCCCCCAGTCCTGCTTACTGCCCCTCCCCCTCCTTTCTTACCCACTACTTCCTCTCTGGGTCCTGCCTGCCCCTCCCCCTACTTCCCCTGGCCCCTCCCCTACAGCCCCTCCATTTTCTGGCCCCTCCCCTCTTCGGCCACGCCCCTTTATAGCTCCTCCTTCTTCTTCCTGCCCCTCCCCCACCCTCTCCCTGCACAGACAGTAACAAGGGCCTTGGCCTGCATCCTGGGGTCCCTGCATGGGTACCAGCCCCTCCCTCTGCAATAACCCCCCCAGTGCAATGGGGCTAGCCCCCCCCCGACCTGCACAACCAAGAGAATAAACCACATTTCTATGATTCTACCTGACTCCATGTGGCTGTGTGGGACTCCGAGCAGGGATCAGGCTCCGGGATTTACCTCTGTCCCAGGAGGGAGGGGCTGTGTGGGACTCCAAGCCGGGATCCGGCTCCAGGATTTACCTCTGTCCCAGGGGGAGGGGCTGTGTGGGACTCCGAGCAGGGATCAGGCTCCGGGATTTACCTCTGTCCCAGGGGGAGGGGCCATGTGGGACTCCAAGCCGGGATCCAGTTCCAGGATTTACCCCTGTCCCAGGAGGAAGGGCTGTGTAGGACTCTGAGCCGGGATCTGGCTCTGGGATTTATCCATGTCCCAGGGGGAGGGGCTGTGTGGGACTCTGAGCCGGGATCTGGCTCCGGGATTTATCTGTGTCCCAGGGGCAGGGGCTGTGTGGGACTCCAAGCCGGGATCTGGCTCCAGGATTTACCTCTGTCCCAGGGGGAGGGGCTGTGTGGGACTCCAAGCCGGGATCTGGCTCCAGGATTTCCCCATCTTCAGGAGGGGAATAAGGGGCAGTTCTGACTCCATTCCAGGGCTCTGGTTCTGGGATTTACCTCATTCCCAGGGGGAGGGAGCAGCTACCCGCCAGCTCCGATCCAGGAGGGTGCTGTTATTCAGCTCCAGGATTTACCTGCCTCCGGGAGAAGTGGCTGCTATTTAACTCCATTCCAGGCCACACCGGGATCCAGTTCCAGGCCTTCCATCTCGCCAGCAAGCGGGGACACGATCCAGCCCCAGGTTTTCCTCAGCCCCACAGTGGTCTGAGCATTGGCCTGCTAAACCCAGGGTTGCGAGTTCAATCCTTGAGGGGGCCATTTGGGGAACTGGGGTAAAAATCTGGGGATTGGTCCTGTTCTGAGCAGGGGGTTGGACTAGATACCCCCTGAGGTCCCTTCCCACCTGGATATGCGATGACACCGTTAAATTCTATAACCTGCCCCAGGGGCCATTGCAGGGCACAGGGGAATCTGGTTCCAGGTCTTCCCTGTGTCCAGGTGGCTTCAGCCCCTGAAAGCCCCCCACCCACCCCTCTGCCTGTCTCCTGCCCCCGACACCCCCATCGATCCTCCATCTATCCCCATCTACCCCCTCTATCTATCTATTCCCATCCACCCCACCTATCTATCCCCATGCACCCCCCCATCTATCCCCATACACCCCCTCTATCTATCTATCTATCCCCATCCACCCCTCTATCTATCTATCCCCATCCACCCCCTCTATCTATCTATCTATCCCCATGCACCCCCTCTATCTATCTATTCCCATCCACCCCCTCTATTTAGCTATCTATCTATCCCCATCCATCCCCTATATCTATCTATCTATCTATCCCCATCCACCCCCTCTATCTATCTATCTATCCATTCCCATCCACACCCTCTATCTATCCATCTGTCCCCATCCAGCCCCTCTATCTATCTATCTATCTATCTATCCCCATCCACCCCCTCTATCTATCTATCTATCTGGCCTCTACAGAGGAGCATGGGTTTCAATCCTGCTGGGAACCCTTCACCTCCCCTAGCAAGCTCTGGGTCCCAAAGGGTTAAAGATCCCTGCTTCCCCGCCCCAGTCCAGAACAGGTGGTGCCTCCAGATTTCCCACGGCAGCTGTGGAACGTGGCCCCCTCCCCGGCCCTGGAACCCTCCACCCCGCCCCCCCCCATGCACTCCAGTGACAGCTGGTGGGACCAATGAGGTGGCGGGTGGGGGGCAGGCAGGCCGGGTGGCAGCTGGGCCTCAAGGAGACAGACGGACACAAGGGCACAGCCATGGCGCGGGCGCCCCCAGTGCTGGTGATCCTCTGGCTTCTCCCCACAGTGGGTAAGCTCAGCCCCCGCCCCCCCGAGCCAGCGAGAGAGCGGGGCATGGGGCCAGAGAGGGCGCCTTCCGGGCAGGGACAGATGGGGCCCCCGGTAGAGCAGATAGAGCCATGGGCACTGGGGCAAGATATGGGGACAGAGATCTGATGTAGATGTGGGGGTGGTGGAGGGATAGATAGAGGGGGTGTGGGGGTGGATTGAGATGAATGGGTGGGTTGGGGGATGAATGGGAGGGTTGGGGATGAATGGGAGGGTTGAGGGATGGATGGGGATGGATAGGTGGGGGGGATGGACGGATGGGGATGAATGGGTGGGGGGAGGGATGGATGGAGGGGGAGGATGAATGGGTGGGGGGGATGGATGGGGTGAATGGGGATGAATGGGCCGGTTGGGGGATGGATGGATAGGGTGGATGGGGATGAATGGAAGGGTTGGGGGATGAATGGATGGGGGTGGATGGGGATGAATGGGTGGGGGGAGGGATGGATGGATGGGGTGGATGAGGATGAATGGGCGGGTTGGGGGATGGATGGGGTGGATAGGGAAGAAGGGTGGGTGGGTGGGGAGATGGATGGATGGGGATGAATGGCGGGTTGGGGGATGGATGGATGGATGGGGTGGATGGGGATGAAGGGTGGGGGGGGGATGGACGGATGGGGATGAATGGGTGGGGGGAGGCATGGATGGATGGGGGTGGATGGGAATGAATGGGAGGGTTGGGGATGGATGGGTGGGTGGGGGGATGGATGGATGGGGATGAATGGGTGGGGGGAGGCATGGATGGATGGGGATGAATGGGTGGGGGGAGGCATGCATGGATGGGGGTGGATGGGAATGAATGGGAGGGTTGGGGATGGATGGATGGGAGTGGATGGGGATGAATGGGTGGGAGGAGGGAGGGATGGATGGGGTGGGGGGAATGGATGGATGGGGATGAATGGGTGGAGGTAGGGATGGGTGAATGGGGAGATGGGGATGAATGGGGGGATGGATGGATAGACAGAGGTTGTGTGGAGATGGATGTATGGGTGGGAGTGGATGGATAGATAGATCCTAGGGGTTGTGTGGGGATGGATAGATAGAGGGGTGTGGGGACAGAGAGACTGAAGGCTGGGGAGTGACAGCCGGATGGAAGGATGGAAAGATAGATAGAGACGTAGAGGTGCCTGGGGGGGGATGAATAGCGGGAACGTGTGGGGAGGGATGGATGGATGGGGAGAGAGGGATAGAGATAGAGGTGTGTCTGGGTGGGGATGGATAGAGGGAACGTGTGGGGAGGGGAGAATGGATGGATGGATGAATAGTCAGCTCAGTAGTTAGCTATGTCTCATGGAGCAGTACCAGGCTGCAGGGGGGTGTCATGGGGAAACACACACACACACACACACACATTTTCTCTCTCCCGGCAGTGGCGGGCAGCTTGGAGACCGAGGAGCGTCTCCTGGAGAAGCTGTTTGAGAACTACAACCCCAGCGTCCGCCCCGCCCGCACCCTCACTGACAAGGTGTTCGTCCGGGTGGGCATGTCGCTCTCCCAGCTCATTAGCCTGGTGAGGAACCAGAGTTCTAGATCCATCACACACCCCCTGGAATGTTCTAGATCAGGTTCTAGGTTGTCCTGGGCCAGAGCTCCTGGTCCTTTGCTGGCAAAAAAGAGACCACCTTCTAGATTAGTTTACATGTGGGATAGTGGATGAGCCACTCATGCTGTTCTAGACCATGTTCTAGACCAGTCTAGTGCCTGTAGCTCCTGGTCCTCGATGGCCCCAAAGGGACTGCAATCTCGATTGGCTTTTTGGGGGTGGGGTCTGGGCTGCTCAACCATCAAACCTTTTCTAGCTCAGCTATATGGCATGGCCATGCGCGCTGCCCAGAGAAGACCATCCTCTAGGCTTGCTCCCTGATGACGTTCCAGACTGGTTACCGAGGCTATTTCAGGCTGGGTTCTAGAGTGGCCTAGAACACAGCAACTCCTGATCAATACTGGACAGTGGGTGCTGTGTTCTGAGGTGACCTCCTTGGCAGCAGCCTAGACCAATCACCCCCCCAGTGCTATCTACAGCAGCCTAGAACAAGACCTTGTGTCCTAGATGGTCTCCCCAGTGACATTCCAGAGCCATTCTAGCCCATGTTCTAGAGCAGCCTAGCTCACCTCTGCTCCTGTGCTGCACTGACTGTGTTCTAGATTAGCCTTCTGGTAGTTTCTTCCAGGCCAGGGCCCAAAGCCACACTAGAGCGACCTAGAACGCAGTTGTTTCGGCTGTGACGCCTGGGCCTCTCACTCTAGATTTCTTTCTTGAGGCAGCTAGCACCCGTGGGGGTGAGGGAAGGCAGCAGGATCTCCGACTCTGGCAGGGAGTGGGTTAAGGACCTCTCGCCCGCCCCCTTGGCTCTCGGACAGAGACAGCAGCTGTCACGGAGCCCATCCCAGGCACATTATAAATAGCAGTGGACGGGGAAGGGGGGAGGAAATGGGGCTGGAGGGGGAGGGGACGCTGGATACGTGCATGGGGCTGGCACACCAGGCAGGAGTCCATCTCAGCTCCATCTGCACCCCCACCCAAAAACCCACCCCCACTGGCCGGTCTCCCCTGAAAGGGCCCTATTTCTCCCAAGATACCCCCACCAGGAGGGGCATTCTCAACGGGGTTACACGGGGGGGGGAAGGTACCAATACTGGGGAGGGGGCAGGATTCTGGAGGCAAAGGAGGTATCCCCCGATTGACTTTTTAACCTTTTCTCACCCCCACCCCCCAGAACGAAAAAGACGAGGAGCTGACCACGAAGGTGTATATGGACCTGGTGGGTACCTTCCCCCCACCCATCCCAGACTATTTCCATGCCAACTGCCCCCCCTCCGCCGTATCCCATCCCAGATGGGGGGGATGGGGCTGCGTTCCCCAGTCTGCCTCTTCGCACCTGGGCAGATAGCTGGCGCCTCCTGATGGCTGCAGGGGGAAGTGCAGGGGTAGATTTCTGGCTGTGTGTGGGGGGCTCTGTGGGTTATAAAAGGGGGGGGCAATGAGTAAAGATGCCCCAGCTCTGCTTCCTTATTTATAACAGGAGTTGGAGGGGGGCTGGTCCATTCCCAGCTCAGCCACAGACGACGGGCAGATCACTGTGTGCCTCAGTTTCCCCATTTGTGCCATGAGGCAAACAGCCTTGCCTGGCCTCACAGGATGGGGTGGGGCTGGGAGGACAAACACAGGAGGAGGAGTTCTTTCTTTCTTTCTTTCTTTCTTTCTTTCTTTCGCTCTCATCCTTGCATTTTTTCACACTCATCTTTTCTCTTCCTTCCTTCCTTCCTTTCACACTCATCAATTCTTTTTTCTTACTTTCTTTCACGCTCATTCTTTCTTTCATGTTCATCTTTTCTCTTTCTTTCTTTCTTTCTTTCGTTCTTTCTTTCACACTCATCTTTTCTTTTTCTTTCTTTCATATTCATCTTCTTTCTTTCTTTCTTTGTTTCTTTCCCACTCACCCCATCTCTTTCCCCCCTCCGTCCACCCCTTCCCATCGGCCGCACTCAGGAGTGGACGGACTATCGCCTGAGCTGGAACGTGTCCGACTTCGACGATATCACGTCCATCCGGACCTCGTCCGACAAAGTCTGGCTCCCGGATATCTACCTCATGAACAAGTGAGCCGGGCGGAGGGCCGGGGCCGGGGGGCAGCCCGAGGCCCTCGCACAAGTTGAGCATGGTGTGCGAATAGAACGGGGGTGTCCTTCGCCCAAGTGGCGCCCCTTCTTTCTTTCTTTCTTTCTTTCTTTCTTTCTTTCTTTCTTTCTTTCAGTAACGATGGGAATTTCGACGTCGCCTTGGCTGTGAATGTTTTGGTCTCTCACGTTGGGACCGTTCGCTGGCTTCCCCCCGCGCTCTACCGCAGCAGCTGCAGCATCCAGGTGAGCTGGGCGCAGTGCTGCAGAGGGGTCCCAGCAGGGGGCGCCGTACCGAGGGCTCCAGCAGGGGGCGCTGTTCAGAGAGGCTCAGTGGGGGGGGGGGGCAGTGCTGCAGGGGCCCAGCAGGGGGCGTGGTGCTGCAGGGAGCAGAGGGGCCCAGCAGGGGCGCAGTGCTACAGGGGCCCAGCAGGGGGCGCCGTACCGAGGGCTCCAGCAGCTGGCGCTGTTCAGAGGGGCTCAGCAGAGGGGGCAGTGCTGCAGGGGCAGAGGGGCCCAGCAGGGGGCAGAGGGGATCAATAGGGGGCATGGTGCCGAGGGGATCCAGCAGGGGGCGCTGTGCCAGGGGCTCCAGTAGGGGGCGCTGTTCAGAGGAGCCCGGCAGGGGGAACTGTGCTGCAGGGAGCAGAGGGACCCAGCAGGGGCACAGTGCTGCAGGGGCCCAGCAGGGGGCGCCATGGAGGGGGGCCCAGCAGGGGGCACGGTGCGGAGGGTCCAGCAGGGGGTGCTGTGCTGCAGGGGCCCAGCAGGGGGCGCCATGCAGGGGGGCCCAGCAGGGGGCACGGTGCTGAGGGTCCAGCAGGGGGAACTGTGCTGCAGGGGGCAGAGGGTCCAGCATGGGGTGCTGTGCTGCAGGGGGCAGAGGGGCCCAGCAGGGGGCGCCATGCAGAGGGGCCCAACAGGGGGCATCATGCACGGGGGGCCCAGCAGGGGGCACCTTGCCAAGGGTCCTGCAGGGGCGCCATGCGGGGGGCCCAGCTGGGGTGCGGTGCCGAGGGTCCAGCAGGGGATGCTGTGCTGCAGGGGGCAGAGGGGCCCGACAAGGGGCGCCATGCCGAGGGTCCTGCAGGGAACGCCATGCAGGGGGGCCTAGCAGGGGCACGGTACTGAGGGTCCAGCAGGGGGCTTGGTGCTGCAGGGGGCAGAGGGGCCCAACAGGGAGCGCCATGCAGTGGGGCCTAGCAGGGGGTGCCATGCCAAGTGGTCCAGCAGGGGGAGCCATGCGGGGGGGCCCAGCAGGAGGTGCCGTACCAAGGGTCCAGCAGGGAGCGCCATGCAGGGGGGGTCCAGCAGGGGGCGCCGTGCCGAGGGTCCAGCAGGGGGCACCATGCAGGGGGGGTCGAGCAGGGGGTGCCGTACCAAGGGTCCAGCAGGGGTCGCTGCGTCCACGCCGTCTCTCCCCTGCCCAGGTGACCTACTTCCCCTTCGACTGGCAGAACTGCAGCATGGTGTTCCAGTCGTACGCCTACAGCGCCGCCGAGCTCGGCCTCCTGCACCCGCTGGGCGAGGACGGGTGCGAGGTGCGCGAGATTGTCATCTTCGACAACACCTTCATCGGTGAGCCGGGCACGCTGCACTCACAGCTATACACACACACACGCAGACACACACACACAGAGCTACACACAGACACACACAGCTGCACCCACAGCTACACACACAGAGCTACACACAGACACACACAGCTACACACACAACTACACATACAGAGCTACACGCTGCTACACACACAGCTACGCACACACAGAGCTACACACAAACACAGATACGCACACACAGCTACGCATGCACAGCTACACAGTGACACACAGACAGCTACACACAGAGAGAGAGAGATGCGCAGAGACACACACAACTACACACAGACACACTCAGCTGCGCAGAGACACACACAACTACACACAGATACACACACAGCTATGCACATACAGATCTATACACACTCACATACACACACAGATACACACATAGCTACCCATGCACAGCTACACACTGACACACACACAGAGAGCTACACAGAGAGAGAGAGACATGCAGACACACACACAGCTATGCACACACACACATACAGCTACACACAGACATACACACACAGCTACACACAGAGAGACACACACAGCTACATGCACTCACAGCTACACACACAGAGCTACACACAGAGACACTCACAGCTACACACATACACACAGCTACACCCAGAGACAGCTACACACAGCTACACACAGAGAGACGCACACAGCTACATGCACACACAGAGCTACACATTCACACACATCACAGAGTCACACATGCACAATCACAACCCACACAGAGCTATACAGACACACACACACACAGCTACACACATACAGCTACAAGTGCACAATCAAAACACACACCTACACAAACACACTCACAGCTACACATGCACACACAACACACAGAGCTACACACACACACAGCCACGCACGCACGACCACAAGACACACACAAATAGAGTTACACACACACCTACACATGCACAGCCATGCACACAACACACCATCATCTCAAACACGCACAGAGCTACACACATGGCCATCTCTCTGTCACCCACACACAGCCAGGCATGCACAACCACAACACACACAGAGCTACAGAGAGAGAGAGAGGTACACACACAGCCATATCTCACATGCCACCACAACATACAGAGCAACCACTACATGCACACAGGAACAACCACACAACCACAACATACAGCTACACACACCAGCACAGTGTCACACACATGACCACAACACACCCAGAGCAATGCGCACACACAGCCGTGATGCACACAACAAAACACACCCAGAGCGATATACAGACAAAGCCACAACCCACACAGGCAGAATTACACCCAGCCACACCACAAACACAGTGACACATGCACAAAGCCACCCTACACACAGAGTGACACACATAGAGCGACACACATTCAACATGACACACACAGCGCCAGCTATGCACACACACACACACACACACACACACACAGTTACTTGACACGCAGACACAACCTGCACAGCATCACACAGCCAATCCCCACACATTCAGGGTAGTGATCCTACTACTGCCACCAATGGTCTCTGGGCGCCACTCCTAGTGGGGTGACTCCAGATTGGCACCCCTTTGCCCCTGACCCGCTTCTCTGCCCTCCAGACAATGGGCAATGGGAGATCCGGCACAAGCCGGCACGGCGCAACACACTACCCGGGGATTCACAACACGAGGACCTGACCTTCTACCTCATCATCCGCCGCAAGCCGCTCTTCTACATCATCAACGTCATCATCCCCTGCATCCTCATCACCATGCTGGCCATCTTCGTCTTCTACCTGCCCCCTGACGCCGGTGGGTGCCTGGCAGACGGGCATGGGTTGCCCGTGGGGCAGTGGGGGACACGGGGAGGGCTGGACCCATTCCAGGGGGTAGGAATCCGGGTCCAGGTTTTCCTCTCCTCCCAGGAACTGCCTCCTTTCCAGGAGGGTAAGGAATCCAGTGCCAGGACTCCAGTCTCCCTCAGCAGACCTGAGTCCATCCTAGATGGGCACCTTGGCAGACCAGACGCCATGTTAGATGGGCACCAGAATCCCCTGTGGCTGGGGAAAGACCAGTGGCCAGGCCAGATGGGCACCAGAATCCCCTGTGCCTGGGGAAAGACCAGAGGCCAGGCCAGATGGGCACCAGAATCCCCTGTGCCAGGAGAGAGACCAGAGGCCAAGCTAGATGGGCCCCACAACCCCTCTCATGGGAAGAGACCAGAGGCCAGGCTAGATGGGCACCAGAATCCCCTGTGCCAGGAGAGAGACCAGGCTAGATGGGCCCCACAACCCCTCTCATGGGAAGAGACCAGAGGCCAGGCGAGATGGGCACAGGTCTCCCAGTTCTCCCCGGGCCCGGCTGATGCCCCCTCCACGGTCTCTGCGCAGGTGAGAAGATGACCCTGTCTATCTTTGCCCTGCTCACCCTCACCGTCTTCCTGCTGCTGCTGGCGGAGAAGGTGCCGGAGACGTCGCTGGCGGTGCCCATCATCGTGAAGTATCTCATGTTCACCATGATCCTGGTGACCTTCTCCGTCATCCTCAGCGTGGTGGTCCTCAACCTGCACCACCGCTCGCCCAAGACGCATGACATGCCCTTCTGGGTCCGGCAGGTAATGTGCCCCTCCACCCCCGGCTCCCACCCACCCCAGGGCGGGGACGGCTGGCTGGGGGGGCAGGGAATGGGGCAGGGGCCTGTCTCCTCTAGGGGGGGCCAGCTTCCACTGGCCCCAGGGCAGGGACTGGCTGGCTCAGGGGGGTGGGAATGGGGCAGGGGCCTGTCTCCTCTAGGGGGCGCCGGCTCCCACTGGCCCCAGGGCAGGGACTGGCTGGCTCAGGGGGGCGGGGAATGGGGCAGGGGCCTGTGCCCTCTAGGGGGCGCCAGCCCCAGGGTGGGGGCTCATGGAGGGGTCCTGGATTCTCTCTCCTGGGCAGATTTTCATTCACCGGCTCCCACGGTACCTGGGGCTGCAGCGGCCGAAACCAGAGGCCATCCTGAAACCGCCCCCGGCCCCCAGACGGGAACTGGGGGTCAAGAGCAACCGAGGCACAGACGAGTATTTCATCCGCAAGCCCACCTGTGACTTCCTCTTCCCCAAGCCTGGCAGGTCAGATGGGGGGCGCTGTGGGGCAGGGAGTGGGGCGGGGGCTCAGCAGGGGGTGCTCTCCCCTGGCAGGCAGGGCTGGCCCCAGGGTAGCGCTAGGGGGCACTGTGGGGCAGGGAGCGGGGGTGGTGGCTCAGCAGGGGGCGCTGTCCCCTGGCAGGTGGGGCTGGCCCAGGGTGGCACTAAGGGGCGCTGTGGGGCAGAGGTTTTCAGCATTTTCTTCCGTCTCTCTGAATTCCCCCGTGGAGTTTCAGCCAGATGCGAGGTTCCCCTTTTCTTCCTGGCCTAAAAGGCTGTGCAGGTGTTAAGCAGCCCTCATGCCCTGCCCCAGAGGGGGCGCATCTGAGCTCTGCGAGGGGTCCCTGGGTAACCAGCCACCCCACCCCAGAGGTGGGCGCATCTCCACACTGGGCAAGGTGTCCCTGGGTAACCGGCCACCCTGCCCCAGAGGTGGGTGCATCTCAGTGCCGGGCGAGGGGTCCTTGATTAACCAGCCACCCTGCCCCAGAGGTGGCCGCATCTCAGTGCCAGGCGAAGGGTCCCTGGGTAACCGGCCACCCCACCGCAGAGGTGGCCGCATCTCAGCACCGGGCAAGGGATCCCTGATTAACCAGCCACCCCACCCCAGAGGTGGCTGCATCTCAGCGCTGGGCAAGGGGTCCCTGGGTAACCAGCCACCCCACCCCAGAGGTGCCTGCATCTCAGCGCCAGGTGAGGGGTCCCTGGGTTACCAGCTGCCCCGCCCCAGAGGTGGGCGCATCTCATGGGCCCCTGTGGAGGTCTTCATGCCTCTTCTCGGTGATCTCTTCAGGTTCTCCCAGGACCCCTTCTCGCAGGACCTGAGGCGGTTCATCAACGGGCCGAGCGAATGCCTCGTCCTGCCGCCCGACCTCAAGTCCACCATGGACGCCGTCACCTACATCGCCCGGCAGCTGCAGGACCAGGAGGACTATGACACGGTGAGTGGGGACCGGCCAGCTGCCCATCACCCGTGGACTCTGGCTCCAGCCCCAGCCAATGGTCCCCCCACCTGGTCCCCGGGATCGGAGCTTGTCTGTCTGTCCAGCACTGAGCACAGTGGGCTGGTTTGGGAGGGTCTCTGGGGGAGGGTTGGGGGCCCCTATGGGTCGGGGTTAAGGGGGGGTCAGTGGGGCAGGCTTGGAGGGTGGGGAAGATTGCTGGGGGGTTGGTGGGGCAGGCTTGGGCCAATGGGGCAGGTTTAAGGGGATCCGTGGGGCAAGTTTAGGGGCCAAGGGATCAAAGTGAGGGGGGTGTGAGGCAGGACTAGGGGACTGGTGGGGCAGGGTTAGAGGCCAGTGGGTCAAATTTAGGGGGGTCTTAGGGGATGTGTGGGGCAGGGCTGGGAGCTCCTATGGGTCAGGGTTAAGGGGGGGAATGGGGCAGGCTTGGGGGTTGGGGAGGTTTATGGGGGTCAGCGGGGCAGGGTTGGGGGCCATGATGGGGCAGGGTTATGGGATAGCCAAGGTGGCAGACTTAGTGGTGGTGGGAAGGTTTATGGGGTCAGTGGGGCAGGGCTATGGGACAGACTTAGGGAGTGGTGGGAAGGTTTATGGGGGTCAGTGGGGCAGGGTTGGGGCCACAACGGGGCAGGGTTATGGGGCAGCCAAGGGGGCAGACTTAGTGATGGTGGTGGGAAGGTTTATGGTGGTCAGTGGGGCGGGGTTGGGGGCTATGATAGGCCAGGGTTATGGGCCGCCAATGGGACAGACTTAGGGGGTGGTGGGGAGGTTTATGGGGGGTCAGTGGGGCTAGGTTGGGGGTCGCTAGGTGCACCTACTCGGCAAAGCGTTAGGGGGCCGCAAGGAGAAGCCCCTCCATGTCACTCCCCCGGGACCACCATCTCCCCCCAGCTCAAGGAGAACTGGCAGTACGTGGCGATGGTCGTGGACCGTCTCTTCCTCTGGACATTCATCACCTTCACCAGCGTCGGGACTCTCATCATCTTCCTCGACGCCAGCTACAACCTGCCCCCCGAGCACCCCTTCCCGTAAATCCGGAGTCACTCCCAATAGCGTTCACACCCCACCGGGGGGCAGCGGAGTGACTCCTGATTGACGCCCCGGAAGCTGGGGGGAGTCAGTTCTGCCTGTGACCTCCAGAGGGCGCTGTGAGGTGGTGCGTGTTTTCTGAGGCTGAATAAATCCCCGTTTGGTTCACAGTGAAAACGGGTCCTTCGGCGTCATTGAATCCGGTGTCTGGTGGGTTACAGCAGGGGGGCTGGGAGCCAGGACTCCTGGGTTCTCTCCCTGGCTCTGGGAGGGGAGTGGGGGCTGGGAGCCAGGACTCCTGGGTTCTCTCCCCAACTCTGGGAGGGGAGTGGGGACTGGTGGTTAGAGCGGGGGGGGGTGGGAGCCAGGACTCCTGGGTTCTCTCCAGTGCCGAGGTAGCCACTTGCCTCAGGCGCGCACAGCAGAGGGACGCAGAACAAGACTGATTTTTCTCGTCTCCCTCCCCAACCAGGTCGGGCTTGTTGCCTCCCTGAGGGCGGCTGCCTGGAGAACAGGAACCCCGATACCTGCAGCCCCCCACCCCCGGCAACCCCTTTCTGCGTGCGCCGGGGGCTTGGGCTGCAGCGATTCCAGCCCCCGGCTCCAGGGCCACCTCCGCCTCCGGCCTGAGCCAGCCCAGGGCAGGAACGGGGCGAGCCTACGGTGACCAGACGGCAAATGTGAAAAAGTGGGACAGGGGGTGTGGGGGGTAATAGGAGCCTATACGAGAAAAAGCCACGAACATCGGCACCGGCCCTATAAAATCGAGACATCTGGTCACCCTAGGGGAGCCGCTACCCAGTAACTCCAGCTTGTGCCCTGCGGCTTCGTCTTCGGTGGGTTTAGTCCTTTGCGGCTCAGCACTGGCCCGAGCCGCGGGGCTGGCAGGGGACGAGCCTGGCCCGGCTGCCAGGAGGGTTTTGGTAGGAGCCAGAGGCCGGCCCAGCACTGAGCAGCCCCAAGCGCTACCCTGGCGTAACAGCTCCTGGCCCAGCTGGGGGCTCAGCCGGCTCTGGGGCAAGGGAATTTTGGGATCCCGGGTCCTGGCAGGGTTTGGAGGGGAGGCTACGAACGGGTGTGAGGGGGCTGGGGGACAGCTTGGCTGCGTTGGTCTAAGCAGCGTGTCCCCAGGGTGCTCCGAGCTGCGGCACCCCAGATCCCCCTGCCTGGCTCGGGGGCTGGATCGCAGGGAGGTGGGGAGCTCGGGGCGCGGACTGGGCTGCCTCGGGCGTTTCCTGCTCCTGCCCAGCCCCTGCCGCCCACCGGCTCGGGCGTCCCCTTCCCTGGGCACGGGCTGAAGTGATCGGAGCCGCTCCCTGGGTTCAGCTTCGCCCTGGCATGCTTGCAGGCCCCCAAGCCAGTTGCCCAGAGGATTCAGGGGGCCTGGGGTCTTCAGCCGGGGGAGGGGGTCCCGGGGCACAAGGACCCCCCCACCGTGGGTCTTCGGGGCACTTTGGTGGCGGGTCCTGGAGCGGAAGGACCCCCCCGCCATCAAATTGCTGCCAGAAACCCGTAGTGGAAGAAGCTCTGGGGGCCCAGGCCCCGTGAGAGTTTTCCGGGGGCCCCCAGAGCGAGTCAAGGACGCTGCTCCAGGGGCCCCGAAAAACTCTTGTGGGGGCCTGGGGCAAATTGCCCCACTTCCCTCCCCTGGGCGGCCCTGTGGCAGCAGCAGCACGTCGTGCACGGGGGGAACCTGGGGCTGCTGCGGTTAGTGCTGTGGGGGAGCAGCGCCCACACATTGTGGCTGGGCCGGGCAGGCTCTGAGTGGGGGACACTGGGGCTGGGGGCCGCCCCGTGGGGCACACGGAGCTGCCTGCAGGAGGGAGGGGAGTGGGGGTTGGCGGGTCAGAGCAGGGGGGTTGGGAGCCAGGACTCCTGGGTTCTCTCTTCGGCTCTGGGAGGGGAGTGGGGGCTGGTGGCTAGAGCAGGGGGGGCTGGGAGCCAGGACTCCTGGGTTCTCTCCCCGCAACTGGGAGGGGAGTGGGGGCTGGTGGGTTAGAGCAGGAGGGACTGGGAGCCAGGACTCCTGGGTTCTCTCCCTGCCTCTGGAATGGGAGTAGGGGCTGGTGGTTAGAGCAGGGGGGCTGGGAGCCAGGACTCCTGGGTTCCATCCCCAGCTTGCAGCCATTGTGTGTTTTGAATTTCAGCTCCCCTCTGAACTACTAAAACCCCAATCCTCTCCCACAGCTGGGGAGCAAACCCAGGAGTCCTGAATCCCACCCTACTCCCCTCCCAGACCTCAGCCCATAACCCAGGAGCCCTGGCTCCATTTTCCTTGCTTCCCATAACCCCCGGCATAGGCCAGTCCCACCCTCAAACCCAGCCCTATTTCCTCCATCCCGAACCCAGTTGTGGCTGCAGACCTGTCCCCCCCCGCCCCGCCAGGTCCCCTATTACTCCCTATGTGGGGAGATGGAGTCACCGTCCCTCTGGCTCCAAGCTCCTTTGCAATCAGAGGTTGCTTGGTGTGAGAGGTGGGATCCCCTGTTTGGTGGCAGCAGTGGGATGGCTCCTTCCTGCCAGGCGCCCCCTCCTGGCGCTGGGGCGAACTGATTCAGGCGTGGGACACAACTTCTCCCTCTAGCTGTGTAGCCCCGCCCCCACCTCGCCCCGGCAGCTGTTCTTAAAGGGGCAGCAGGAGTCCAAGGGTCGGGAAGGAAAAGAGGCAGAGAAGAGAACTGGCACCATGAACTGCATCATCCGACCGTGTACGGTGAAGGACTGCAAAGTCGTCCTGCAGTTCATCAAGGTAAGGGAGGGAGGGGTCCTGGATCCCAGCCCCCGACTGCTCTGACCCACCAGCCCCCACTTCCCTCCTGGAGCTGGGGAGAGAACCCAGGAGTCCGGGCTCCCGTTCCCCCCCCCCGCTGTAACCACCAGCCCCCACTCCCCTCCCAGCGCCGCGGACAGAACCCAGGAGTCCGGGCTCCCAGCCCCTTCCCTGTTCTAACCCACAAGCCCCCCCCCTCCCCCAGAGCTGGGGAGAGAACCCAGGAGTCCTGGCTCCCAGCCCCCTCCCTGCTCTGACCAACAGCCCCCATTCCCCTCCCAGAACCGGGCAGAGAACCCAGGAGTCCTGGCTCCCACCCTGCCCTGCTCTACACACTAGGGCCCACTCCCTCCCCAAAGCCGGGGAGCGAACTCCAGGTGTCCCGAGGTTGGGGCAGGGAGAGGCTCAGGATGGGGGTCTCAGGGGACTGGCCCTCAGGGGCGGGGGGCTGGGACCCAGGGGACAGCGGCAGCTCTGGGGCACTCAGGTGGGGGCTGTCTCTTGCAGACCATTGCCATTGATTACAAGGTGCCCCCCACCGATGTGAAAGTCACCCTGGAAGGTAAGAGATTCGGGGGAGGGGGGGAGGGAGGGATGGGGGGCAGAGGGAGAGGGGACAAAGGGGAGGGGGTCTGAGCAGTGAGGGTCTCTGGCTCTGCACACCCCTTGCCCCATGGCTCTGGTTCCCTCCCATTCAGCAGCGCCCCCTCCCCGGTGTGCCACTCCGGTGCCCCCCCTTTCCCACACCCCTGGGGGGGCAGTCTGGGCCCTGACGAGTGTCTCTCCTTCCCCTGCCCAGTGCTGAGAGAGGACGGGTTCGGGGCACGACCCCAATACGAGTGCTACCTGGCGGAGCTGCCCCCCGGACAGACGAACAAGGAGGGTAGGTGTGTGCGCTCGTGCGACGCCCCCCTGTTGGGGTGTGCGAGGCCCCCTGCTGGTGTGTCTGCTCATGTGACAACGCCCCCTGCTGGTGTGTGCACATGCAATGCTGCCCCCTGCTGGTGTGTAATCACACCTGTGAGGCTGCTCACCATTGGTGTGTGCACTCGTGCAATCCCGCACCCTGCTGGTCTGTGCATGCTCGTGTGACGCTGCCCCGTATGTGCTTGTGTGACACTGCCCCTTGCTGCTGTGCATGCTTCTGCCCCACACTGGATAGGATGCCGACGATACTCTGTGTGTCATGGGCCCCATACAGCTACCGGCTGCTGTTGCTGGAGGCGGGTGGGTCCTGGGGTGAGGCCAGCAGATCCTGCCCCAGCCCAAGGCTCCGTTGTTCCCCTAGCAGGTGGCAGCGTCGTGGGTTATGTCCTGTTCACCTACACCTACAGCACCTGGAAGGGCAGGAACTTCTACGTGGACAATCTGTACGTCCAGCCCCAGTTCAGAGGTACGGCCGGGCCAAGCCCAGGGGGAGAACCCAGGCGTCCGGGCTCCCAGCCCCGTCCTAACCCTCCAGCCCCCACTCCCCTCCCAGAACCGGGGAGAGAACCCAGGAGTCCTGGCTCCCACCCCCCCCTGCTCTGACCCACCAGTCCCCACTCCCCTCCCAGAGCTGGGGAGAGAACCCAGGAGTCCTGGCTCCCAGCCCCCACTGCTCTGACCCACCAGTCCCCACTCCCCTCCCAGAACCAGGGAGAGAACCCAGGAGTCCTGGCTCCCAGCCCCCCCTGCTCTGACTCACCAGCCCCCACTCCCCTCCCAGAGCCAGGAGACAACCCAGGAGTCCTGGTTCCCAACCCCCCCTGCTCTGACCCACCGGCCCCCACTCCCCTCCCAGAGCTGGGGAGAGAACCCAGGTGTTCTGCCCCCTCTATTCCCAGCCCTTAACCATTAAACCACCTAGTTTTCAGGTTGGGTGATTTTGACCTTCCTTTCCAGTTTGCCGTGCCCCACATCAAGCGAAATCTTTGCCCCACACGGATCCCTTTGCCCCAGCATGTGATCAGTGACTGGCGGGGGGGGGGGGGGACGACAAAATCTCTGACCTGACAAATTCCCCCCCACGACGCCCCCTGAGAAGCGGCTCCTCAGCCGAGCGGTGATGGACCCTGACCGCCAGCTTAGTGATTAGGGTGCCCTGAGTGGCCACCTGCCCTGCCAGGGAGCCCGCCCCCTCTGCCCATGTGTGGGGCCCCTTGCCAGAGGATTGAGTCCAACCAGGGATGGGAGGGAGCTGGAATCTGTGTCGTCTCCCCCCCGGCACCCAGAGCAGATCCCCCCCTGTGATGAAGTGGGAATGTTCTTAATGTTCTCGCTGAATGCTGTGTGTGTGCCTCAGTTTCCCCTATGCAGTTCTCAAGTGTCTAGGTGGTGGGATAAGGGGGTGTGATTGGTGCAGAGCCCGAGAGGGTCAGTGTGATCCTGTCTGCACAGAGAATGGCCGACGCCCTGTCTCCTGATGGCCTGGGCCCCGCCCCGCAAAGGTGCCAGCTGAAGGTGTTGGAGAACAAAGAGACGAGGTGGCCTCCTAGCTTGGGACAGAGACAAAGGCCAGAGGAGGGGCTGGAGAGTTTCAGTTTGGAGCTGGCTGGGGAAATGGAGGGAGTCCCAGGGCTGGGGTTTAAGCTTCCTGCCCCCCAAGATGGACCTGACCTGTTCTCTGTACCTACAAGCTCGGTTCTGGACTGTGTTCCTGTCGACCAATAAACCTTCTGTGTTACCAGCTGGCTGAGAGTCATGGTGAATCGCAGGAAGTGGGGGGTGCAGGGCCCTGACTCCCCCACACACCATGGCCCCGAGCCAGCCCACAGATGTGCCCAGTGGGAAGCCTGGCATTAGCCCACCTGCTGCAGGGCTGAGTCTGAGACCAGACAGAGCTAGCCCAGGGCATCAGTGAGCTCCCCCGCAACCCATCTATGCCTATCCATCCATATCCATCCGTCTCTATCTTCCCATCCATCCTTCCATCCATCTCTATCTTCCCATCCATCCATATCTATCTTCCCATCCATCCATGCATCTCTATCTTCCTATCTATCCATTCATCTCTATCTATCCGTCCATACATCCATCCATCTCTATCTTCCCATCCATCTATCTTCCCATCCGTCCATCCATCCATCTCTATCTTCCCATCCATCCATCTATCCATCCATATCTATCTTCCCATCCATCCATCCATCCATCTCTATCTTCCCATCCATCCATCTATCCATCCATATCTATCTTCCCATCCATCCATCCATCCATCTCTATCTTCCCATCCATCTATCTTCCCATCCATCCATCCATCCATCTCTATCTTCCTATCTATCCATCCATCTCTATCTATCCGTCCATACATCCATCCATATCTATCTTCCCATCCATCTTCCCATCCATCCATCTATCCATCCATATCTATCTTCCCATCCATCCATGCATCTCTATCTTCCTATCTATCCATTCATCTCTATCTATCCGTCCATACATCCATCCATCTCTATCTTCCCATCCATCTATCTTCCCATCCGTCCATCCATCCATCTCTATCTTCCCATCCATCCATCTATCCATCCATATCTATCTTCCCATCCATCCATCCATCCATCTCTATCTTCCCATCCATCTATCTTCCCATCCATCCATCCATCCATCTCTATCTTCCTATCTATCCATCCATCTCTATCTATCCGTCCATACATCCATCCATATCTATCTTCCCATCCATCCATCCATCTCTATCTTCCCATCCATCTTCCCATCCATCCATCCATCCATCTCTATCTTCCTATCTATCCATCCATCTCTATCTATCCGTCCATACATCCATCCATATCTATTTACCCATCCATCCATCACTTCAACTTTCTACCCATCCATCCTTACACACACCCCTCCAGCCATCCCTCCCCATTCACAGCTATCCATCCATCCGTCCACCCATCCATCCCCATACACAGCCATCCATCTAACCATCCATCCATCACATACACAGCTATCCATCCCCCCATCCATCCCCATACACAGCTATCCACCCATCCATCCGTACATCCATCCATTCCTTCATCCACCCACACGTCCATCTGTCCGTACAGCCTTCAATCTGTCCATCGAACCCCAGGCATCTCTGTCCATCTTTCCATCTACCCATCCATCCATCTATCCACTTCTGCCTATCTGTCCATCCAAAGCGACATACCTCTGTCTGTCCATCCCTCCATCCATCTATGTATCCATCCATCCATCCCTCCTACCTACCTATCCATCCCCATACACGCCACTCGCCTATCTATCCATCTCTCCATCCATACACACACCCCTCTATCCATCCTCACACACACCCCTCAATCCATCCTCCCAATACACCTCTCTCTCTCTCTCGCTGGATCCATCCTCACCCACTGGTACAACAACCAGCTTCTCCTGCCTCCCCATCTTTGCCCTGAGGGCTCAGTTCCATGCTCTCATCACACCCTGTCCCCACGGATGCACACTGGTCTCCAGGTCCGGAGTGCCTGGAGCTGGGGACACTGGCCCCTTTTACATTGCTACCCTGCCTTGCTGGCTCGGAGGGAGAGGGGCCATGGCTAATGTGTCTTGGAGTCCGATTGGTGCCAGAAGTGGGATCCTGGCTGGCTGGCGTTACCTCCTACTTGGTGCTGCCTCCTGGCCCCATAGGGAACCGCAGCCACCGAGGGCTCTTGGGGGGGGCCAGGACTCCTCCTCCTCCTCCTTCTCCTGGATATCTGACCCAAAGGGCAGGAGTCCAAAGCTGAGAAGGGAGAGAGAGAAGAAGAGACGCCTGCAGCTATGAGCTACATCGTCCGACCCTGGGCTCTGAGGGACCTCAAGGATGTCATGTGACTGATTCGGGTGAGCATTGGAGGGAAGCGTAATCGCACCCCGAGAGAATGGAACTGCCCAGGGGTGGTAGCAATGGTGGTGATAGAACCCAGGAGTCCTGGCTGCCAGCCTCCCCCTCCTCTGATCGCTAATTCCTCCTCCCTAAGACAGGGTAGAAACCAGGAGTGCTGGATTCAGCTGGAAAGTTCCCTATTCCCAGGGTAGCAGAGCTGTGGGCATGTTAACAAGGGGCGTTGAGATGCAGCAACTTCTGGGGGGGAGGCTGGTTACCCAGGGAGCCCTCACCCGGCGCTGAGATGCGGCCACCTCTGGGGCAGGGCAGCTGGTTATACAGGGTCTGTCATCTCTTAACAGGAAGGGGCAACATTTCACAAGGCCTTGGATCAGGTCAAAACTACCCCCGAAGGTAAGTTACTGAGGCTCTATCATGAGCAATGTTCAGCGTTGGATTTCAGTGCTGGGGAGCAGCTCTGAGTTTCTTCACCCCACTCCTTGTCCAAATTCCAGCCTCCCCCTGCTCCAACCCACCATCACTCCCCTCCCGGAGCCGGGGAGAGAACCCAGGAGTCCTGGCTCCCAGCCCCCCCGATCTAACCACCAGCCCCCACTCCCCTCCCAGAGCCAACCCAGGAGCCCTGGCTCCCAGCCCCCCCTGCTCTAACCACCAGCCCCCACTCCCCTCCCAGAACCGGGAAGAGAACCCAGGAGTCCTGGCTTCCAGCCCCCACTCCCCTCCCAGAGCCGGGGAGTGAACCCAGGAGTCCTGGCTCCCAACCCCGCCTTGATCCAGCCAGGTTCTGTTTATTCTCTCTGTCTGCAGCGCTGAGGGAAGATGGCTTCGGGAGGGACCAAAAATTTGGCTGCCTGGTAGCCGAAGTTCCCCCTGACCAGAGGAGCAAAGACGGTGACACATGGGAATTTGGTGGGGGGGAGCTAAGCAGGAAGGGGGCTGGGCAGTGTTTGGATGGGAGACTCATGTGCCCGCAGGGAGATGGGGGAGGGGCTCAGCAGGGGGCTTTGTTCTGCACAGAGTGAGGTGTTTGACTCCACACCCCAGAGGTGGCTGAGGGGTCCCTGTGTAACCAGCCGCCCCGCCCCAGAGGTGGCTGCATCTCAGCGCCGGGTGAGGGGCCCCTGGGTAACCGGCTGCCCCGCCCCAGAGGTGGCTGCATCTCAGCTCCGGACAAGGGGTCCCTGGGTAACCGGCCGCCCCGCCCCAGAGGTGGCCGCATCTCAGCGCCGGATGAGGGGCCCCTGGGTAACCGGCCGCCCCACCCCAGAGGTGACCGCATAACAAGCCATATATGGGGCTAAATCTTCACTGACTGATGTGCCCTTGTCTCTGCCTCTGAGGCTGGTTTCTCCAGGGCACACCGTCGTTGGGTACCAGTTCCATTACTTCAGGTACTGCACCTGGACAGGGCGGATCGTTTTCGGGGAGGATCTGTACGTCATGCCGGAGTTTAGAGGTAGAAGGCGGTGCCAGGAGGCTCTGTGGGGCAGGGAGGGCTCAGAAGGGGGTGCTCTCCTCAGACATGACACTTCTTAGACTGTCCTGCCTTTCATGGAAACAATATTAAGATATGTGATTTTATGCAAGACCCACAGGGTCAGGGTTTGAACTCACATATCATGTGTGCCGGGTGAGGGGTCCCTGGGTTACCAGCCGCCCCACCCCAGAGGTGGCCACATGTCAGCTCCAGGCAAGGGGTCCTTGGGTAACCAGCTGCCCCGCCCCAGAGGTGGCTGCATCTCAGCACCGGGCAGAGGTCCCTGGGTAACCAGCTGCCCCGCCCCAGAGGTGGCTGCATCTCAGCGCCAGGCGAGAGTAAAGCTGGTAGTTCCGTATTGATTTATGTTCTTCTCTGCAGGCAAAGGAATTGGCACCAGTTTACTGAGCCAAGTGGCCAAGGTGAGATTAGCTCCGAAAATCAGTCTCTCTCCCTTCCTGGTCTGTGTGGGCCAGATCTGGGGTCAATGGGCCTATTGCTCTGTCAGAGTCTATGGGGCCAGACCCCCCAGGTAACTCCTCTGGTGCCAAGCCTTGCCTGCTGGCATTGGAGCAGATAGGACGCTGCTGGTCCCACACTGATGAGTGAGTCAGTAAAACTGCTCTGCCCCTCTGTTCCTCCAACAGCTCGTGCTCGCCCACGGCTGCACACAGTTCAGGTTCATGTCGGCCAACTGGAACC
This sequence comes from Aldabrachelys gigantea, assembly GCA_026122505.1. Lineage (NCBI taxonomy): Eukaryota > Metazoa > Chordata > Testudines > Testudinidae > Aldabrachelys > Aldabrachelys gigantea. Next base: position 25,039,634 of record CM047489.1, on the reverse strand, counting down.
ATCCAGCCATGATGCTGTACACGAAATTGGGGGCCGTGGATGTGACAGCAAGGGACAACTGGGTCATCTGGCACATCGAGGGGCAGGCCGTGCAGGAGATGGCACAGCGGGAGACACAATAAGAGCTGCTGCCAGGAGGCAGCTGGGGAGTTAACCCAGGAGTCCTGGCTCCCAGCCCCCACCCTCCCACTCTAACCACTAGCCCCCACTCCCCTCCCAGAGCTGGAGAGCGAACCCAAGAGTCCTGGCTCCCAGCCCCCACCCTCCCACTCTAACCACTAACCCCCACTCCCCTCCAAGAGCTGGGGAGAGAACCCAGGAGTCCTGGCTCCCAGCACCCCTGCTCTGACCCACCAGCCCCCACTCCCCTCCCAGAGCTGGGGAGAGAACCCAGGCATCCTGCGGGTTCAATCCTGCCACCGCCTGGAATTGGGCCCAGATCTGGATGCAGTTCAACGTGCTGGCGAGAGACAGCACCCCCTGGGGGATGCCACAGGGTGTGACCTGCCACTGGGGGGCTCCTGGGGGCAGGGACTCCATATCAATAAAAAACAGTGTCAACTACCTTGTCCATGACTCTGTGCCTCGGGGGGCGGGGTTGTATCTTTCCACTCCTCCAGGGCCACTTTAGGAGGTGGGGGAGTGGGGGCTAGTGGTTAAAGCAGGGCGGCTGGGAGCCAGGACTCCTGGGTTCTCTCCCCGGCTCTGGGAGGGGAGTGGGGGCAGGTGGTTAGAGCAGGGGGGGCTGGAGCCAGGACTCCTGGATTCTCTCCCCAGCTCTGGGAGGGGAGTGGGGGCTGGGAGCCAGGACTCCTGGGTTCTTTCCCTGGCTCTGGGAGGGGAGTGGGGGCTGGTGAGTGAAAGCAGAGGGGACTGGGGGCCCGGACTCCTGGGTTCTCTCCCCGGCCCTGGAAGGGGAGTGGGGGCTGGTGAGTCAGAGCAGGCGGGGCTTGAAGCCAGGACTCCTGGGTTCCCTTAGCTATTTCTGTGTTGAAAGCGGGAGGTAGGGCCTCTTTCACGGGGGGATTGTGCCCCATGGAAAGTAGGACGGGGCACAGAGTGTGGGGCAGAGCCAAGTGCATGCTGGGAAATACAGTAAATTCTCTCCCATCGGCGGCTCCCCGCCCTCGTTGAGCCGTAGGGAGAGGCGGGGTGCTGCTCCCTCCCGCCGTGACTTTGAACCCAGGCGATCGGCGCGGGACGGGGGATGGAGTGTGTTCTCCGGCCCTGCAGGGCTGAAGACTGCGCGGAGGTCATGCGGATGATAAAGGTAAGGGGAGAACCCAGGAGTCCTGGCTCCCAGCCCCTCCTCCCCTCCCAGAGCCGGGGAGAGAACCCAGGAGTCCTGGCTCCCAGCCCCCCCTGCTCTAACCTCCCAACCCCCACTCCCCTCCCAGAGCCGGGGAGAGAACCCAGGAGTCCTGGCTCCCAGCCCGCCCCCTGCTCTAACCACCACTCCCCTCCCAGCACTAGGGTGAGAACCCAGGAGTCCTGGATCCCAGCCCCCCCTGCTCTCACCCACCAGCCCCCACTCCCCTCCTGGAGCTGGGGAAAGGAGGGGGGGCTTTGCGTGTGAAGAATGGGGGGCTGGGCAGAGGGAAGGGAATTTGAAGGGGGCTGGGTAGAAATGGGGGGGCTAGGAGATGGGGAATTGGAGCTGGGGAGAAACGGGAGGGCTGGGTGGAGAAGGGATTTCTTGGAGGCTGGAGGGAGGGTTTGGGGGGCTGGGAGAGGAATTGTGGGGTGGGGACTTGGGGGGAGATTATGCGGGGGCTGATCCAGGAGGTTCCCTTTCTGCCCCCAGGAGCTGGCAGAGTTTGAGAAGCTCCCAGACCAGGTAGAAATCAGTGACCAAGGTGAGCCCTTCCCCCTGCCCGATACCCCACCCCCCGGGGACCTGGGCGCACACCCCCTCTTCCGGGGCAGGAGGAGGGGAGAGCGAGTGGGCTTTGATGGTGCCCCAATTTGGGAGGGGGGGTTCAGGGAGGTGAGGGGTCCTGCCTGTGAGTGACAATGGGGTTCTCTCTCCTCCCCTTCCCCTCATGTCTCTCCCCCCCCCCAAATATCCTTCCCCAGTGCTCCGGGAAGACGGTTTCGCCAACGACCCTTTCTACAGATGTCTGGTGGCGGAGGTCCCGCCAGAGCACCGGAGTCAAGATGGTAATGCCCCCCCATCAGCAGCACTCCGGGGGGTAACCCCCAGACACCCGTGGGGTCCAGAATCCCATCAGAGTCATAATTTGGGGGACCCCAACAGGCCAAAGCCAGCACAGCCCCCACCCCAGCCAGCTCAGCCCCAGGGCAGATTGGGGGAACCCAGCCCCCCGCAATCTCAGTTTTCCCTGATACATTTACAGCCGGGGAGAGAACCCAGGAGTCCTGGCTCCCAGCCCTCTCTGCTCTGACCCACCAGCCCCCACAGCAGGGGATAGACTTGGGGGTGCTGGGGAGCTTTGGGGATGGAGAATGGGGGGCTGAGAGCAGGGAAGGGAATTTGTGGGACTCGGACGTGGGGAATTGGGGGCTGGGTGGAGAAGGGATTTCTCTGAGGCTACAGGGAGAGTTTGGGGGGGCTGGGAGAGTACAAGGAAGGTGGGGGGGGTCTAAGGCAGGGGCAGCTGTTGGATTTTGTTCCCTGCCCCAGGACACACCATCGTGGGGTACGGCCTCTATTTCTTCACCTACAGTACCTGGAAAGGCAGAAACATCTACATGGAAGACCTGTACGTCATGCCTGAGTTCAGAGGTAGGGAACGGGGGGAGAATGGGATAATTTTGGGGTCCCCATCAGAGATAGCCCCTGCGATGCCTTGAAGGGAGTCACCCCAAGGGAAGCGCTAGGACGCGGAAAAGTGGAGCAGAATCCAGGAGTCCTGGCTCCCATTCTCCCCCGCTCTGACCCACCGGCCCCTACTCCCCTCCCAGAGCTGGAGAGAGAACCCAGGAGTCCTGGCTCCCAGCCCCCCCCTTGCTCTGACCCACCAGCCCCCACTGCTCTCCCAGAGCTGGGGAGAGAACCCAGGAGTCCTGGCTCCCAGCCCCCCCGGTCTAACCACCAGCCCCCACTCCCCTCCCAGAGCCAGGGAGAGAACCCAGGAGTCCTGGCTCCCAGCCCCCCTGCTCTAACCCACCGGCCCCCACTCCCCTCCCAGAGCTGGGGAGAGAACCCAGGAGTTCTGGCTTCCAGCCCCTCCTGCTCTAACCCAGAAGCCCCCACTCCACTCCCTGAGCCGGGGAGAGAACCCAGGAGTCCTGGCCCCCAGCCCCCCCTCGCTCTAACCACTAGACCCTGCTGTTAACTTGCTGATTTCTCTCCCCATGCAGGTAAAGGCATTGGCAAGAAGCTTATGAGTAAAATTGCAGAGGTAACAGGATGTTGGTCCCTTTCCCCTTTCTGGTCCCTTCCTTTCCTTGCTCTCAGATTGCAAGGCAGCCCCCTAGGGGCATCATTGTTCCCACTTATACCATGGGGGAAACTGAGGCACTGGTCTGGCTCCCAGCCTCCCCTGCTATAACCACTGGCCCCCATTCCCCTCCCAGAGCCGGGGAGAGAACCCAGGAGTCCTGGCTTCCAGCCCCCCCCTGCTCTGACCCCACAGCCCCCACTCCCCTCCCAGAGCCAGGGAGAGAACCCAGGAGTCCTGACTCCCAGCCCCCCCGTTGATCCTTCTCAGATTGGCGTGGAGAACAGATGCTCCCAGATGAAGTTTGCGGTGCTGGACTGGAATCGAGCGGCCATTGACTTCTACCAGAGCTACGGGGCGGTGGACCTCACGGCCGCCGAGGGCTGGCACTTCTTTCACCTCAAAGGAGATGCCTTGAAGCAGCTAGCGCGGGGGGCAGCAGGGACAATGACATGGCGACCAGTCCCTACTCCCCTCCCAGAGCCGGGGAGAGAACTCAGGAGTCTGGGATCCCAGGCCCCCCTGCTCTGACCCACCAGGCCCCACTCCCCTCCCAGAGCCGGAGAGAGAACTCAGGAGTCCGGCCTCCCACTCCTCTGCTGTAAACCTTCATAGATGCTCCTGTAAAATGCCTTTCTGCTGATCAATTTCTTGGGGGGCGGTTTCGGGGTCAGGCAAGGCTGTGGGAATGAGGATGGTGGGAGGGCCAAGCCCCCAGCTGCGGGGGGTCTCTAGATCCACTGAGGTCCCGTCTCCCAGCAAGCCCCAGCCTCTAGTGCATGGAATAAAACCATGTGGAACAAATATTTGTCTGTGTCCAAATAACTCTCCTCCAGGAATGGCGAGGTTGGAATTGGGGGCGGGGGCAGACTCAGCTAGCAATGGGCAGGGGGGAGATGGGAAGTGGTGGGGAACTGCAGGTTATGGGGTGACATGGCAGTTCCCTGGGGCAGGAGTAGGGAGCGAGTGAGCGCAACTCCCCTGTGCTGAAATATCCGTTGGACAGTAGGGGAATCGCCCATGGGGAAGTTGCAGTAGAGGGAGTACGACACACAGTGTCCAAATCATGCCTCTGTGGGCTTGGCTACCTCGGGTGGGGCGGAGCCTATAGAGAAGAGCCCATAGAGAGGTGAAGAGCCTATAGAGAAGAACCTATAGAGAAGGACCTATAGAGAACAGCCTATAGAAAGGTGAAGAGCCTATAGAGAAGGACCCATAGATAAAAGAAGAGCCTATGGAGTGGTGAAGAGCACATAAAGAAGAACCTATAGAGAAGGACCCATAGAGAAGAGCCTACAGAGAGGTGAAGAGCCTACAGAGAAGAACCTATAGAGAAGAGAAGAGCCTATAGAGAAAAGCCCATACAGAAGGACCCATGGAGAGGTGAAGTGCCCACAGAGAAGAACCTATAGAGAAGAGCCTATAGAGAGGTGAAGAACCTATGGAGAAGAGCCTATAGAGAGGTGAAGCGCCCATAGAGAAGCGCCTATAGAGAGGTGAAGAGCCTTTAGAGTAGTGAAGAGCACATAGAGAAGAACCTATAGAGAAGAGAAGAGCCTATAGAGAAAAGCCCATACAGAAGGACCTATAGAGAGGTGAAGTGCCCATAGAGAAGAACCTATAGAGAAGAGCCGAGCCTATAGAGAAAAGCCTATATAGAAGGACCCATAGAGAGGTGAAGCGCCCATAGAGAAGAACCTATAGAGAGGTGAAGCGCCCACAGAGAAGGACCCACAGAGAAGAGCAGAGCCTATAGAGAAGCACAGCAGCAAGGTACTAGATGCTGGCACAACTGCAGATGGGGACCCAGCGGTGGCATTCCAAGCGGACAGTCTTTCCAGACCTCATCGCATTCCAGAAGCAGCCCTTCTTCTGTATGAAGAGTGTGAGTCAAGGGCCTCAAATCCTGAAGTGCTGACAGACTGGAGGCGGGCGTACTTGCCTTCTGATTATTATTTTTTTGAGCTTCCAGGGAGAAGCTGCTAGCTCCTCGGAGTGGTTCGTTTCAGCTACAAACCTCACGTGCCGAAAGTTTCCACTGTGCCTGCAAAACTCTGTAAATCATCTCAGACCATTGTAGGCCATGGAATCTCTTCCCCGTACTCCTGGACGGCGAAACCTCCAACCATCTAGCTGGGCAACTGCAGGGCAGCTCCGCAGGGGTTGTGATCCTGGAATGGGTTCCCTAGGGAGGTGGTGGAATCTCCCTCCTTAGAGGTTTTTAAGGTCAGGCTTGACAAAGCCCTGGCTGGGATGATTTAGTTGGGGATTGGTCCTGCTTTGAGCACGGGGTGGGACTAGTTGGTGTCCTGAGGTCTCTTCCAACCCTAATCTTCTATGATCCCAAGCAGTGGACCTCTGTCTCTCCACACATCCTGGGTGCATGCACGCCTCTCCGCATTTCCCAAGGACCCTCTCTTGTTCCCTGTCCGCCATAGCTTTATAATGCCGGGTTCTTTCGGGCAAGGAGTCACAACCTCTGCGTGGGTTAGTTAACAGGTGGCATGACCTCAAGGATAGTGGCCATCTTGGCCAATGCTAAGGACTGAATCAGGGTGAATTCTCCCAGCACTTGGGGTCCTCAAAATGGCCATCGGAAAGTGTGACGAGTTGTGACGAAAGCTCTCACTTTAGTGATCCAACAGAACATCTCTCCAAGTTCTGTTAAGATGCAATGTGTTTTCCACGGCATCTTCCAACACAAGCCCACAAGGAGGTTCCAATTAAGGTAAAAACATCCCATTTCTACCTTAGTAGAACAGAACATTTTTTGTGTCTGGCGGTGGGTGGTGTTATAAAATCAAGGATCCAGTATAAAAATGTTGGACATTGTGTGTTGCGGGGGAACTTTAAAACTTCTCCATTTTTGTTCCTCAGGAGGAGGTATCTAGTCCAACCCCCTGCTCAAAGCAGGACCCACCCCAACTAAATCATCCCAGCCAGGGCTTTGTCAAGCTTGACCTTAAAAACCTCTAAGGAAGGAGATTCCATCACCTCCCTAGGTAACCCATTCCACTGCTTCACCACCCTCTGAATGAAAAAGTTTTTCCTAATATCCAACCTAGACCTCCCCCACTGCAACTTGAGACCATTACTCCTTGTTCTGTCATCAGGTACCACTGAGAACAGTCTAGATCCATCCTCTTTGGAACCTCCTTTCAGGTAGTAGAAGACTGCTATCAAATCCCCCCTCACTCTTCTCTTCTGCAGACTAAACAATCCGAGTTCCCTCAGCCTCTCCTCATAAGCCATGTGCTCCAGCCCCCTAATCATTTTTGTTGCCCTCCACTGGACTCTTTCCAATTTTTCCACATCCTTCTTGTAGTGTGGGGCCCAAAACTGGACACAGTCTCCAGATGAGGCTTCACCAGTGTCGAATAGAGGGGAATGATCACGTCCCTTGATCTGCTGGCAACGCCCCTACTTATACAGTCCAAAATGCCGTTAGCCTTCTTGGCAACAAGGGCACACTGCTGACTCATATCCAGCTTCTCGTCCACTGTAGCCTCTAGGTTCTTTTCTGCAGAACTGCTTCCTAGCTATTCGGTCCCTAGTCTGTACCAGTGCCTGGGATTCTTCCATCCTAAGTGCAGGACTCTGCACTTGTCCTTGTTGAACCTCATCAGGTTTCTTTTGGCCCAGTCCTCTAATAAATCCATGAATAAACTTAAGTTGGAAGGTTTCTAACAATCTGAGTGGGTGTACTGGAATAACTCCTAATAGAAGTAACAAGGAGAGCAGGGGGAACCTAACGAGACTTCAGATGGATCTTGATAAATTGATGACCATGCTGCCATCGCCTGGACTGGCTGACCCAAGAGACCTTTCCAGTCCTAGATAAATATTGGGATTTCTCAAACAACTTCTGAGGTTTCAACTAGCTCTCCTAGATCTGGCTGGAGTGTCTGGTGGGTGAATTTTGGCAGCCTAAGTTATCATGTCTGAGGTCACAGTGGCTCCTTTGGGCATTCGGCTGAGAATCTGCTACTGGCTGCACTGGCTAGCAGATATTCTGGGCCTCGCAGGGCTGCCTCTATGAGGAGATGGGGTGACATGAGTCAGGTGTACCCCTGTTTATAACCATCTACAAAGTTTTGCTTCCCTGAACGCAGAAAGAGCAACCAGTGCTCTGGCTTTCAGGCCTGGAGTGTCCAAAAGGCAGTGTGGGCTAGTGAATACAGCACTGAACGGGGACACGTGAAAGGTCACCCAGATCTTCCAAGTCCCTTTACGTGCCTCCATTTCCCCACCTGCAAAATGGAGATGATATTGACCTTCTCTAAAGCACCTGGAGATCTACAGATGAAAAGAGCTAGGTATTAAATTCCTTCTCCTGGCTTCCTCTGATTACAGGCTGCAGCAATCGCCAAGGCAATCTCCAAGCACCAGACTGCCTTGGGCAGTCATCTCCCCCATCTTCTATTGCTCTCTCACACCTTAAAGGGGCTTAATTGCTCCTTCTAAGCCTTGGGCCATAATGAGGGTCTGTGGATCCAAGACTCCACTGTGTCTGTTTCTATCCCCCTTTTTCCTCTTGCAGGTGGTGAAGATCCGCCTGAGATGATGCTGGCATTGATTTTGCTGGTGGCAGCAGCTGTCGTTCTGGCTCTCTCATCTTCGTGGTCAAAAGACATGCCCACTCGGCCCCGCAACCGGGGGTGTGATTTCCGTCTTTCTGTGCAGTAAAGAGTGAGGAGAAACTAGCTCCAATGTCTAGTTTCAATAGATTGTTTTGGGGGGTTCACTTTGGAATGGGTTGGGAACTGGTATGGAAGGTCTATGGGAAATTCACACCCTGAACAGGGACAAGAAACAGATTTGGACAAAAAGCTGAATCCCCCTCTCCCCTCAAAAAAACCCAACAAACCCATGGTGGGAGGGGACTGGATTGTGGGCAGATCAGAGTCCTGTCAGCAAGGTGGAGATGGGTATCCAGCTATAGGGAAGAGGCTGGGATGAAGGTCCCTTCATCAGCCTCTGTAAAGGATTCTACCATGGAAGGGGTTGATCGCTCTAAAACGGTTTGACTGGTAGATCACAATGGCCATAGTGGGTCAGACCAATGGTCCGCCTAGCCCAGTGTCCTCTCTTCCAACGGGGGCCGGTGCCAGGTGCTTCCAAGGGAAGGAACCAAACAGAGGCTGGGTCATTGGAAAGTTGCCGTTATCCAATCCCAGAGGTTTGGGGCCACCCGGAGCATGGGGTTGTCCCCCCAACCATCTTGGCTAACATGATAGACCTATCCTCCAGGAACGTATCTAATTCTTTTTCTAACCCTGTTATCCTTTTGGCCTTCACAACACCCTTTGGTTTGGTTTTAAAGCTGCTGCTTATTAGCTTGAGCAGGTGTCCCCCCGGTCCTTGGGTTATGTGAAAGGGGAAATAAATACACCGTCTCCACACCACGCATGATTTGATAGACCTCTATCATCTCCTTCCCAGCAGTCCTCTTTTCCAAGCTAAACAGTCCTGTCTTTTTAATCTCTCCTCGTACAGAAGCTGCTCCATACTCCAGCCAGCACTGTCCCAGTATCGATCCTTGAGGGACCCTGCGGTTTACCGTTCTCCATTCTGAAAACTAACCGGTTATTCCTACCCATTGTTCCCTATCTTTTATCCAGTCTTTGATCCAGGAGATGACCTTCCCTCTTATACCATGACTGCTTGCTTTGCTTAAGAGCCTTTAGTGAGGGACCTTGTCAAAGGCTTTCGGAAAGTCCAAGTATGCTAGATGCACTGTTCACGTGTTCGTTGACCCCCTGAAAGAATTCTAATAGATCAGTGAGGCGTGATATCCGTTTCCAGCAGCTGCGTTGCCTCTTTCTCCAACAAATCCCGTCCAGCGCCGTGGAAGGCCGAGTCCTCGCAGCAGTAGGTGGGCAAGCGGAGGCAGGGCAGCCCTTGTCTCCAAGTCTGGCTGCAGCTTGGCCACTGGGTTTTGAACAGGGTGTGGGGCGGTCCCAGAAGGGTGTCATCGGGTCACCCCTCTCAGCCGCCGCACGTGACACCATGTGCTGCTGTTAGAGGACGCCTCGAGGCACTGGGCTGGGGGGCTGCCTTGCCAGAAAAATGTTCAGGGCTCTGCCAGCCCGCCATGACAGGAGGTGGCCTTGTGCCCCAACCCATTGTGTCAGGTGCCCTCCTGTCCCACAATGCCCCGGGGCACATGGGGTGGCCTCCTGTCCCACAATGCCCTGGGGCACATGGGGTGGCCTCCTGTCCCACAATGCCCTGGGGCGATCATCTGTGTCTCACAACGCTGTGGGGTGCCCTCCTCTCCCACAATGCCCTGGGGCACATAGGGCGACTGCCTGTGTCCCATGATGCACTGGGGCGATCATCTGTGTCCCACAATGCTGTGGGGTGGCCTCCTGTCCCACAATGCCCTGGGGCACATAGGGCGACTGCCTGTGTCCCATAATGCACTGGGGCGATCATCTGTGTCCCACAATGCTGTGGGGTGGCCTCCTCTCCCACAATGCCCTGGGGCACATAGGGCGACTGCCTGTGTCCCATGATGCACTGGGGCGATCATCTGTGTCCCACAATGCTGTGGGGTGCCCTCCTGTCCCACAATGCCCTGGGGCACATAGGGAGCCTGCCTGTGTACCACAATGCACTGGGGCATATGGCGCAACCGCCTGTGTCCCAGAATGCCCTGGGGTGGCCGCGTGTCCCACAATGCCCCGCGGCCGCACAGGCTCCCTCTCCCAGCCCCTCCCTCCCACGGGGAGGATCAGGCCCCGCCCCCTCCCTCTGCCTGACGCACGCCCTCGCCGTGACGTAAGAGCCCCAGGCGCGAGGCGTGGCCCCGCCCAAGAGCGGGAGGGGGCGGGGAGGCAGCGCGGTGACGCGAGGCGCAGCGCCGCAGGGACGCCGCGCGCCGGAGCCCCGGGGACGTGACGGGCGTCGGGGGGCGGGGCGGGCGGTGACGCGGCGCGCGAGGCCCCCTCCTCTTTTTTTCGGGCGCGCGGGCTGATGACGCCATTGGGCGGCGCCGGCGGCTCCTGGGTCCTGGGAGGCGGCGGCGGCGGCGCAGGGAGCCGGAGCGAGGCCCCGCTCTGCGGGGCGGGGGTGAGTGACCGGCCTCGGCCCCGCCCCCCCGGTCCTCCCCTCCCCCACAGCTCCCACCCTGGTCCGCTCCTGGCCCTGTTCTCACTGCGGTCCGCGCCCCCCCCGGTCCGCCCCTCCCCCCCCGGGTCCGCCCCTCCCCCATAGCCCCCCTCCGGCCCTGCTCCCACCGGGTCCGCCCCTGGCCCTGTTCTCACTGCGGTCCGCGCCCCTCCGGTCCGCCCCTCCCCCATAGCCCCCCTCCGGCCCTGCTCCCACCCGGGTCCGCTCCTGGCCCTGTTCTCACTGCGGTCCGCGCCCCCCGGTCCGCCCCTCCCCCATAGCCCCCCTCCGGCCCTGCTCCCACCGGGTCCGCTCCTGGCCCTGTTCTCACTGCGGTCCGCTCCTCCCCCAGAGCCCCCTCCGGCCCTGCTCCCCCCCCGGGTCCGCCCCTCCCCCACAGCTCCCACCCGGGTCCCCTCCTGGCCCTGTTCTCACTGCGGTCCGCGCCCCTTGACTCCCCCCCTCCCCCATAGCCCCACCCGGGTCCTCCCCCCATGGATTTCCCTCCCCCCAGGCCGCCCCTGCTCCCGCCGGGAGGAGGGGGGAGTTAGAGGCTTTGTCTACCCCCCCTTCCCCTTTGATCGTCCCCTGATGGGCAGGGGGGTGATGAGATCTCAGAGCCGAGCCCCTCCCCCCCCCGGCCCAGCAGATTTGCCTGGAGTCTGAGGCACTTTCCCCTCTGGCACCTCCCTCCCCCCCATCACACACATACCCAGGCCCTGGGGGGGCTTCAGTGGGGTTGGCCGGGGTGGCCCCCAGAGCAGCCTCCCCTTGCTCTTCATAGCACACAGGGCGGACAGGGTCCCCCGGTGCAGTGACAAGGGGAGGAAGAGGTGCGGGCCCCCCGGGGCCACCCCTTCCCTGGATCACCAGGCAGCCCGTCGCCGCCATGGGGGGCTTGGCCCTTAGCCGCAGGATCGGGGGCTTTCGCTCACGACACCCTGTCGTGTTTGGACTTAGGCCCCCAGCTTCCACCCTGGGCTGTGTCTGAATCCAGCCGGCACCCAGGGGTGTGGCCAGTGCTGTGGTGTGGGCTTAACTCGGGTTCGCTAACCTCCCCCCTGCCCCTGACACCCCAGGCTTGACCCCTGAGTTAAAAACCAAGCTGCTGCGTCGTTGCTGGTGTCCCAGCCCAGCATGGAGGAGGGGCTGATTCCTGCAGCGTAGACGTGCCCTGAGCTGCGTGGCCTTTCCCGTCCCCCCCATTGCTCCCTTCCCCCATGGCAGGGTCCCTCATTCCCCCCCCCCCACACACACACACCAGGGTCTCTGTGTGCCCCCACTCTCCCTGCCCCCTATACTGGGGTCCCTCAATCTCCCCCATGTCAGAGGCTCTGTGCGTCTCCAATTTTCCTCCCGCATGCCAGTGGTTCTGTGTGCACCCCGATTCCCTTCTTACCCCCATACCAGGGCACCCCATTCTCTCTCCGTTCCGCCTTTTCCCATGCCAGGGCCCCCAATCTCCCCCCATGCGCGTGGCTCTGTGTGCCTCCCCCCACCCCATTGCCTCTTTCCTCCAAGACAGGCAGGTCACATCTTTGCTGTGCCTACCTGGGGAAAGCTTCCTGAACGGGGACCCTCCTATTTCAGCAGCAGGTCATGTCTACACTAGGCAAAGCGCTGCTGCTTTGGACACATCTTTTCTGGCAAAGCCCCACCTTATACCGCTACGGTACGCTCCCGATTATCCAAAACACCTGGGGGACCCGGAATGTATTTGGGTAAGCGAGAGGGCAGGGAAATTGAATCAGCGGCCGGCGATGTCGTCTTCAGTCCTGCCCAGGGGTCTCCGCTTCATGATCTGAACCTCCGCGTTCTCCAGACCCCTTCTTTGGGTAATGCAGAGGTTCGGATGAAAGGATTTCGGAGAAACAGGAGGATACTGTATATTAAAAACACCCTCTTGGAGTGAAACAAGCTATACTGGTAATAGTAAGTCGTAGCATAGTGTGACACAGTTATGTTCGTAGAAAGGTGCTTATACCGGCATAGCTTTCAGCTTGTTAGATTTGTAAGACCCGAAGGAACTTAAGAGTCTAACCTAGTATATCCCCATTAAATGTTACCCGCTAGCTTGTGTTGGAGTATGGACTGTCTTCCGGGAAGGCATCTGGTGTGGCTTGGAAGAGTTCAATCGATGGAAAATCCACCGCTGGGGAGTTTGTTCCAACAGCGACTCCCCCCTCACTGTTATGGATTGGCCCCATCATAAAGGCCCCACCAAATTCACGGCCACGAGAAAAGTGTCACGGACTGTGAAGTCTGGTCTCCCCTTGTGAAATCTGGTCTCTTGTAGGTTTTTACCCTATACTCTATAGCAGGGGTAGGCAACCGATGGCACGCGTGCCGAAGGCAGCATGTGAGCTGATTTTCAGTGGCACTCACGCTGCCCCGGTCTTGGCCACCGGTCCGGGAGGCTCTGCGTTTAAATTTAATTTTAAATGAAGCTTCTTAAACTTTTAAAAACCTTATTTACTTTACATACAACAATAGTTTAGTTATAGATTATAGACTTAAAGAAAGAGACCTTCTAAAAACATTAAAATGTATTACTGGCACGCGAAACCTTAAATCAGAGTGACTAAATGAAGACTCGTCCCCCCTACAATAACCTTGCAAACCCTCTTCCCCCCCCCCCCACGACTCCTTTTTGGGTCAGGACCCCCACAGTACCAACACCGTGACACTTCAGATTTAACAAGCGGAAATCATTCAATTGATGATTTTTAACATCCCATGACCAAGCAAATGGCCTGTGAATTTGGTATCAGAATTTGCCTGGCTTCAACTCCCAGCCTTTAAAATCTTGATCTGCCTTTCTCTGCTATGTGAAAGAATTTGGTCCCCGGAAGATTCTCCCCGGGTCTGTAATCAAGCGCTCTTCTAGAAAGAATCTTCTTTGAAAGGAGATTAATAAGAGGGAAGATGCTAAAAGTCCATAAAACAATTAGACTCGGGACGATTAAGTAAAAGTCGATTTCACTGTACATATGCAAACCAATGAGAAAATATTTTCATTGAGGATCACTGAACTTTACGGCTAGGCGAAGGAGGAAATATCCTGCTTGACAGCTAGAATTCGACGAAGCCAATATCCTTAAATCAGGTTGGACGTGTGCTATTGACAGTCCGTGTTTTAAACGGTTGTAAGTCCTTCGCTTTTTGGACCTTGACACTTATTGTCATCAAATTATCACCCAGCTGTGAAAATTTGAAACGGATTAAAAAATTTTTTTTTAAATAATGTAACCCATTGTTTTGCACAACTGTGAAAATGTAAATGGCTAAAACTGATGGGAAAGGCTGAAAAATAAATATCGATATTATCCATCAGAATTATAAAAAAAGAAAATCACCTTCTGCCACACCTAAACATATTGGGATAACGAAGACATATTGGGAACTTTTGTTATGTCTGTCTTGAGACAAGAGCAAGGGGGCAATCCGTGAAATGAATTTCCTTTGATCAGGTTTGCATTCACCACCTTTTCATTTGCACATCTTGTCTATCCCTGGTTAACCGGTGGAACTCTCTGCTTCAGGCCAACAGTGTAACCAGATTCAAAGAGGGATTGGCCATCTCTGTGGAAGTTAGGATAGTGAACGCAAACAAGTTTTGCAAGGGCTGTTAAACCTACCTCATGCTTTAGGATTTAAGCCAATCTCTAATTATCGGCAATCAAGATGAGACATTTGTAGAGGGTCATTCATTCCCCATCTGTCAGGTTTTTACACTTTTGTTTGAAGCGTTTGAGGCTGGTCAGATCTGGTCTGGCGATTCCGGCGCTGCACAGACACACAACAGAACCAGAAGGGACCTCTTACACCATGGAGACTAGACCCCGTGCCATATCGGGCAACCCCCTCAGATAATCCCGTTCTTAAACTGCTGAAGCTCTATCTTCAGACCCCTCCTCTGAATTCCCAGCCTCCGATCTTGATTTAAACATTGTCGTGGTGGATTGTCTGTCACCGACCCTTGGTCAGTTGGGCCAGCATTTAATTATTCTCTTAAGAACGGCCATGCTAGGTCAGACTAAAGGTCCATCTTCCGACGGGGGCCAATGCCACATGCCCCACGTACAGAACAGGGAATCGTCAAGTGATCTAGCCCCTTTCGCCCATTCCAAGCTTCTGGCAAACCAAGGGTAGGGACACCCTCCTGGCTAATAGCCATTGATGGACCTCTCCTCCGTGAACTTCTCTAGTTCTTTTTTGAACCCTGTTATAGTCTTGGCCTTCACAACTTCCCCTGGCGAGGAGTTCCACAGGTTGACAGTGCGTCAGGTGAGGAAATACATCCTTTGATTTGTTTGAAACCTGCTGCCTATTGGTTGCATTTGGTGACCCTGTAGTCCTTGTGTTAGAAGGAGTAAACAACACTCCCTTATTTACTTTCTCCACACCAGTCATGATTGTAGAGACCTCAATCACATCCCCCCGTTGTCGTCTCTTTTCCAAGCAGAAGGCCTCTTTCCCCCTCTGAATGTCTCTAGCATCATCTTCCAGTCATTGGATCGTGTTAGACTTTTCTCTGCCAGATGGAAGAGCCCGTTATGCAGTATTTGTCCCCCCAGGTAGACAGAATATCAGGGTTGGAATGGATCTCAGGAGATCATCTAGTCCAACCCCCTGCTCAAAGCAGGACCAACCCCCAGACTGATTTTTACCCCAGTTCCCTAAATGGCCCCCTCAAGGATTGAACTCACAACCCTGGGTTTAGCAGGCCAATGCTCCAACCACTGAGCTCTCCCTCTTACAGCGAGCAAGTCACCCTTACACCAGCTCTTGCCAAGCAAAATCCATCGAGCTCTTTGAGTGTCTCAGTCGAAGGTGGGTTTTTTTGAATCGTTCTTGCGGCTCTTCTCTGACCTCTCTCTGATGGGTCATAGAAAAAGATGATCAGGGTTGGAAGGGACCTCAGGAGGGATCTAGTCCAACCCCCTGCTCAAAGCAGGACCCACTCCAACTAAATCATCCCAGCCAGGGCTTTGTCAAGCTAGGCCTTAAAAACATCTAAGGATGGAGGTTGCACCACCTCCCTCAGGAACCCATTCCAGTGCTTCATCACCCTCATCCTTAAGTTGTGGGCACCACAATGGGATGCAGGATTCAGAGAGACACACACGTTGTGATTTTAATGTAGAGATAAGTGGGGGGTGAGAGAATTTTTCGCCAGCGGAAATTGGTCCAATAAGAGACGGATTTTGAGTGTACACGCAGATGCTCGTTGGGTTCCCAAGAGCTCCTCTCTGTCACCGATAGGTGTGTGACCTGCTCCAGCTCATCTCTCTCATATCCTAGGAGTGATTCAGCTACAAACGCTGATGGAAGAAGCGGGGAGGCTCCCAAATTGGTCCAGGATTGATGGATTTCCCCGTCCAGGAGTGAAACAAATTTGACCAAACCAGCCTTAAACTGATTCAAGGGGGTCCATGATGGTAGCACCTAGGAATTCGAACTGGGCGGACGCTTATGCTGAGTGCTACACAGGCCCCGTCTGACTGGGATTGGGGTCCCCCTGGCATCGAGGTACCCCCTGCCCCAGCCACACGGTCTGGGCAGATCCTGACTGGAGTTCCCCCATTGTGCCAGATCCCAGCTGGGATCAAGGGTCCCCTGTTACGCTGACAGTTATTTTTCCCCATTCTGGGCTGTATTGTCACCCATGCTCCCTTGGTTCCCAGCAGAATAGGGGAAACTGAGGTACGGGAAGGGGGTGTTGCAGTGAGTCGAGGGTCTCCCTAGCATCTGGAGCCGCCCTGACCTGTGTCCCCCGCTCCCTGCAGGCACGTTGGAGCCATGAAGGAAACCATCCAGGCCAGGAAGCTGTGGGGCCTTGGCCTCCGTGAGGCCCACAAACGGGAGAGGCTGCGCCTGGCATCCCGGGACTGGGAGGAGCCCGCCCCCCCGGCCCCCAAGCACGGTGGCTGCTTCGAAGGCGGGCGCCGGCTGGCCTACACCAAAGAGCAACCCCCGGGCTTCGTGAGCGAGGAGGAAGGCCCCGCCGGCGACTGGGACTTGCCTCGTGTCTCGGGCTGGGCCCGGAGCAAAACCGCCGGGGAGAAGGTGGCCAGCAGTGGTGGCCCAGACTGGCCGTTCGCCGGCGGGGCCGAGGGGCGGCCACCGCTCCCAGGTGCCACCAGGCGGCGCTGCCAGCTGCGGCGGCGCCAGCGGGCCCGGCGGGCTCTCCGCATGCTGCTGTACTCCAAATGCTCCTCCTTGGCCTTCCCCTGGAAGCTGTGGGGCAAGCTGGCCTGCCGGGGGCGCCGGCGGGGCAGCGCCAAGCAGTCTCGCTCCTCCCTCTCACCCGGCTCCCAGCCCGACGATGACCTGAAAGGCTGCCCCGTGGAGGAGGAGGACTGCCAGGGCGGGGCCAAGCCGGGGCCCTGCCCCTTGCGCTTCCGGCCCCGCCCCTCGCCCCAATTGGACTACCACCTGGGCGGCGCCTTTGCCCCCTCGCCCCCCTGTCTCAGCCTGCTGGGGGCGCTGACGGGCGAGGCGCCCGGCTCCTCCTCGTACCCGCAGTACGCCCAGCTGCAGCGGGCAGACGGCGCCATGGAGGTGGGAGGGGAGGACGGTGCCCGGCTCCTGGGAGAGCGGTCGCCCCCCGGGAACAGGAGAGAGGCGGCAACGCTGGACGGGGACCCAGGTAAGCAGGAGGGGGTCCCATAGGGAACCCCTTACTCCCATCCTTCGTTCCCCCTTCCCCCAGCGTAATGACCCTCGTGTTTCCTCTCCCGCCCAGGCCCCGCGGGCCCCCTGCCCAACGGCTTCGCCTCCCTGGACGGCGATCTCAGTGGCCTGGCCGCCACCTCCTCGGACCCCAGCATCGTCATCAGCAACGTGTGCAGCATTGGCGCAGCCCACGCGGTCGAGTTCTTCCGGGCCAAGGACGGGCCCGGCGCCCCCCAGCGAGAGGCGCCCCCCGGGGAGAAGGCGGCGCAACACAGCCCCCTGCGGGAGGAACACGTCACCTGCGTGCAGAGTAAGGCGCTAGGGTGTGGGTGTCTCCCCTATAAAGGGGGAGGGAGAAGGTAGGGGAGGGGCTAGTGTAGGAAGGCACCATGCCAAAACGGGTGCAGCTTTGACCTCCCGCCACAAGGTGTCAGGCTTTGTTCAGCAGCCTCAGGGGAGTGCGAAAGGGAGGGATTAGGACAGGACGGAGCCATGCCCCCCCACGTGCGGCCGGGCAGTGCCGCTTTCTGGCGTCCTCCCCTTTCGTGACCCTCAGTGCTTCTTCGCTCAGCTAAGACCCAGAGATAACCAGACGTCATCACTAGGTTTCAGAGTTAACATCCCACTTGGCTCGTCCGGGGGACATGACACACAGGCAGACAGCCTGCCATGCGGGAGAGGTGTTGATGAGGATCAGCGATGCAAACACTGTTGCTTTTCATATGCAAGTTAAGACAAATCACAGGCTCTGAGCAAAGCATCTGTGTATAACCAGCCGCCCCACCTCAGAGTTAGCTGCATCTCAGCCCCTCACGCTGTCACTTCAGCTGTTCTATCCGGCTCGCTCCCCCCCTCCCCCCCCCCCAGGTATTCTGGATGAGTTCCTTCAGGCCTACGGCAGCCTGATCCCCGTCAGCACGGACGAGGTGGTGGAGAAGCTAGAAGACATTTTCCAGCAAGAGTTTTCCACGCCACAGAGGTACCTGGGAGGGGTTAGAGCAGGGCGGGGGAGGGCTGGGGGCCAGGATTCCTGGGCTCTCTCCCCAGCGTTGGGAGGGGAGTGGGGGCTGGTGGGTTAGAGCAGTGGGGGCTGGAAGCCAGGACTCCTGGGTTCTCTCCCCGGCTCTGGGAGGGGAGTAGGGGCGGGTGGGTTAGAGCAGGGGGGCTGGGAGCCAGGACTCCTGGGTTCTCTCCCCGACTCTGGGAGGGGAGTAGGGGCTGGTGGGTTAGAGCAGGGGAGGCTGGAAGCCAGGACTCCTGGGTTCTCTCCCTGGCTCTGGGAGGGGAGTGGGGGCTGGTGGGTTCGAGCAGGGAGGGCTGGGAGCCAGGACTCCTGGGTTCCCTTCTTGGGCCTGCCTCACTCCCCGCCCCTCCGTGCAGGAAAGGCACAGTGCAGCAGCTGATCCAGTCCTACCAGCGCATGCCAGGCAACGCCATGGTGAGGGGCTTCCGGGTGAATTACAAGCGCCATGTGCTGACCATGGATGACCTGCAGACGCTTTACGGCCCCAACTGGCTCAATGACCAGGTGGGGCACTCAGCAAGGCCACTGGGGGGGTTTGGGGGCCAGTACTATCTCAGCGCCGGGCGAGGGGTCCCTGGATAACCGGCTGCCCCGCCCCAGAGGTGGCCGCATCTCACCATGGGGCGAGGGGTCCCCGGGTAACTGGCCGCCCCGCCCCAGAGGTGGCCGCATCTCAGCGCCGGGCAAGGGGTCCCTGGGTAACCGGTCGCCCCGCCCCAGAGGTGACTGCATCTCAGCACCGGGCAAGGGGTCCCCAGGTAACCGGCCGCCCCGCCCCAGAGGTGGCTGCATCTCAGCACCGGGCGAGGGGTCCCCGGGTAACCGGCCGCCCTGCCCCAGAGGTGGCTGCATCTCAGCACCGGGCGAGGGGTCCTTGGGTAACTGGCCGCCCCGCCCCAGAGGTGGGCGCATCTCAGCGCCGGGTGAGGGGTCCCTGGGTAACCAGCTGGCCTGCCCCAGAGGTGACCGCATCTCACCATGGGGCGAGGGGTCCCCGGGTAACTGGCCGCCCCGCCCCAGAAGTGGCCGCATCTCAGCGCGGGGCAAGGGATCCGGAGGGGGGTGTGGTGCCGCTAACCCTCTGTCCTCTCTCACTGTTGTGTGTGCAGGTCATGAACATGTACGGGGACCTTGTCATGGATACGGTGCCAGACAAGGTGAGAGCCCGTTACCTTTAGTTTCGGGATGGCGAGATGTCTTTCTAGGGAACCGCCACTAGGACTGATCCCTTCCTCCAGACCCCCAGCCCTACCCGGCAACTTCCCCTGGTATAAATCGGTCCTGCCCCACCACCTCAACAGAGACTTGAGATGAGTCAGAGAACCCCTGGCTCTGGGAGGGGCTGCGACCTGGTGGTTAGAGCAGGGGGGGCCGGAAGCCAGGACGCCTGGGTTCTTTCCCCGGCTCTGGAAGCGGAGTGGGGGCTGGTGGGTTAGAGCAGGGGGGGCCGGGAGCCAGGACGCCTGGGTTCTCTCCCCGGCTCTGGGAGGGAAGTGGGGACTGGTGGGTTAGAGCAGGGGGGCTGGGAGCCAGGACTCCTGGGTTCTCTCCCCGGTTCTGGAAGCGGAGTGGGGGCTGGTGGGTAGAGCCGTGGGGCTGGGGCAGCCCGGCCTGGGGGAGGGACCCGGCCCAGGACTGTTGGTATCTAAACGGAGGCTCCTTCATCCCCCAGGTCCATTTCTTCAACAGTTTTTTCTACGATAAGCTACGAACCAAGGGGTACGAGGGGGTGAAACGCTGGACCAAAAATGTGAGTGTGTCGGGGAGGTGCAGGGCTGGCCCCAGGGGGGCGCTAGGGGGGCACTGTGGGGCAGGGAGCGGGGTAGGGGCTCAGTAGGGGGCGCTCTCCACTGGGAGGCAGGGCTGGCACTAGGGGGCACTGTGGGGCAGGGAGGAGGTGGCTGGCTCAGTGCATGTGGCGCCCCCTGCAGGTGGACATCTTCAACAAGGACCTGCTGCTCATCCCCATCCACCTGGAGGTGCACTGGTCCCTCGTCTCTGTGGACGTGAAGCAGAAGAGCATCACGTACTTCGACTCGCAGCGAACACTCAACCGCCGCTGCCCCAAGGTAACCGGGCAAGGGGACGGGGAGCGGGGCAGGGGCCTGTCCTCTCTAGGGGGCGCCGGCTCCCACCCGGCCCCAGGGCAGGGAGTGGCTGGCTCGGGGGGGGGGGAGGGGGCAGGGAATGGGGCAGGGGCCTGTCCCCTCTAGGGGGCACCGGCTCCCACCCGGCCCCAGGGCAGGGACTGGCTGGCTCAGGGGGGAGGGGAATGGGGCAGGGGCCTGTCCCCTCTAGGGGGCACCGGCTCCCACTGGCCCCAGGGCAGGGACTGGCTGGCTCAGGGGGGCTGGGAAGGGGGCAGGGGCCTGTCCCCTCTAGGGGGTGCTGGCTCCCATCGCACCCTGAACTCCTGCCAGTCCTGTCAGGGAGCCCCTTCCCCACCTTGAGTCACCCCCTTTATGCTCCTCCTGCCCCTCCCTCAGCACATCTGTAGGTACCTCCAGGCTGAAGCAGACAAGAAGGATCGGCCGGACTTCAGAGATGGCTGGAGGGGCTCCTTTAAGATGGTGAGTCAGGACTCCTGGGTTCTCTCCCCGGCTCTGGGAGGGGAGTGTGGGCTGGGGGGTTAGAGCATGGGGGCTGGGAGCCAGGACTCCTCGGTTCTCTCCCCGGCTCTGGGAGGGGAGTGGGGGCTGGTGGGTCAGAGCAGGGGGGCTGGGAGCCAGGACTCCTGGGTTCTCTCCCCGGCTCTGGGAGGGGAGCAGGAGCTGGTGGGTGAGAGCAGGGGGGCTGGGAGCCAGGACTCCTGGGTTCTCTCCCCGGCTCTGGGAGGGGGGTGGGGGCTGGTGGGCTAGAGCAGGGGGGGCTGGGTTCCTAAACCAATGGCAGAGCTCTGTTCTCACGCTGGGGGGAGCGGGGGGGTTGCTGGACCTGGCTGACCCTCCTCTCCCCTCTCCCCAGAACGTGGCCAGGCAGAACAACGACAGCGATTGTGGGGCCTTCGTCCTGCAGGTGAGCGGTGGCTGGGGCTGGGAAGGAGCTGGGGGGACACTGCGGCCCCTCCACCCATATCCCTGATCTCCCCCTGTGCGCACTGACAGCCCCCCCAAGCCTGCGATCCCCACCCATAGCGGAGGCTGCAGGGATGCCTTCCCCTCACTGCAGGAACGGCCTGAGACCCGACAAGCTCCCCTCATGAAGACTGGGGCTAGATGGGAGCTGACACCCCCCAGAGGGGACAGGCCCCTGCCCCATTCCATGCCTCCCTGAGCCAGCCAGTCCCCGCCATGGGCCGGGTGGGAGCCGGTGCCCCCTAGAGGGGGCAGGCCCCTGCCCCATTCCTTGCCCCCGAGCCAGCCAGTGCCTGCCCTGGGGCCGTGTGGGAGCCGGCGCCCCCTAGAGGTGAAAGCTTTTCTCTCTGCCCCTGGTTAACTCTGCTTCTCCCCCCCCCCACCTCCCCCCCCAGTACTGCAAGTTCCTGGCCCTGGGCCGGGCATTCACCTTCACCCAGCAGGACATGCCGAAGCTACGGCGCCAGATGTACAAGGAGCTTTGCCACTGCAAACTCAGCGTGTGAGTTGCGCACCCACACGCCCACCTCTTCCCTTCCGGCTGAGGCCCACGCGGACACCGCCTCCTCCCCCCCTGCTTCTGGGGGGTGGGGGGGTGCAACCCGAACCCCAGAAGGATGGGCCATGGGAAGGGGCATTAACTCTGTTGCATTGGAACTGTTCAAGCCGGGGTGAGGGAAGCAGCTAATCCCAGCTCCCCCCGCCAACCAGACTTTTGGGGGACCTTTTTTTACTTTGGGGGGGACCTCCCCCTTTCCCCCTGGTTCTGTATTATTTTTTTCATATTTAAACCCAGTTTCCCTTGTTACATTTTGGGGCGGGTGGGGGTGGGTGACTCATGGTAAATACACCCCCTACCCCTGAATTTTGGGGACGCTTTGGGGCAGAGGGGTGTCACTAAGGGGGGGAGGGGGGGGAGCCATTCCTTCCCGGGCGGGGGGCGGGGAGATGAGGTTGGAATCTCAACCCCCACCTTTTCTTCTGCCCGGGGGTTGTGTTAGTGAAGTTGTATGTTGGGGGGGAGGGGGGGGGGGACGATAAGTTTATACACTGGGCTGTGAAATGAGAAACAAGCATTTTTTTTTTATATATATATATATATATATAATGCGGCAGCAAATTGTTCTGGGCAATAAACTTCCTTTCTTTGGAGAATCCTCTGGGTTTGAAATGTGGGTCCTGCGGGGAAGGGGTGTCCTTCCCCCTGGGTCCCCCCCTTGAAGTGGAGCGAATTTTCTCCCCGCGTTGGCCGTTGGAGGAAGAATGTCCGCTGGGGAGAGCACCAGGGTGGGGAATGGGACACCATTTTCGGCCAGGCGCTGCACAGACACATCGCCTCCCGGAATGAGATCGGGGTCCCCCATTGCGTCGGGTGCCGCGCAGACGCCCACCCCCTGCGAGATCGGGGTGCCCACGTTGCTGAGCGCAGCACGGACCCCTTCCCCCTGAAACCGTGAAGGAAAGAGAATCCAATACAAGGCCACGTCGAGCTTCTTCAGAGTTCCAAACAACTAACAAACTCAGCCGAGTGCTGGGACTCGGTGGCCATGGGGGATTTCGACGACCACGCCGTCTGTTGGGAAAATAATGTGGCAGGGGACGGCTGATCCGACCAATTCTTGGACTGCCCTGGAGCCCGTTTTTTCGTTCAGAAGGTGGAGAAAGCAACTCGGGGCTGATTTTGACCAATGGGGAGGAACAGTTTAAGAATTTGAAGGTAGAAGAAGTGATTGAGCTGGTGATTCTAAGGAAGGGTAGGACGGAACAACCATAATAAAGACAAGGGATTTCAAGGAGGCAAACTTTAGCGAACTCAAGGAGGCGGAAGGTAAGATCCTGCGGGAAGCAAGTTCAGGTTCGAGAGAGTTGGCAGTTTTTTGGAGATGTTATGACAGGCACAAGAGCAAACTGTTGTAGCAGTATGGCAGGGGACCACCCTGGCTTAACTGGGAGATCTTCAAGGATTCGAAACACGAGATTGAAAACTAGGTGAAATGATGAAGGATGAATATAAACAAGTATCTAAGGACAAAAGCAGGCCCAAAACGAGATCAATCGAACTAGAGCCATAAAGGGTAACGAGGAAACATTCGGCAAATCCATTTGAAACAAGAGGAAGACCAAGGAGGGGGTAGGCCCGTTACTCAACAAGGAGAGAGAAATGGTAACCGAAAATGTTGAAATGACTGAAATGCTAAATGACTTTTTGTTTGTTTCTTTTCACCAAAAAGTTCCACGGTGATTGGACATCCCACGTGGCGAACACAAGGTAGGAGTAGAGGCTAGAACAGGGAAAGAAGGAGTTAAAAATGACTCAGGGTGTTAGGTGTCTTGAAGTCATCAAGGGCCTGATGAAATCATACAATATCCGGGTTGGAAGGGACCTCAGGAGGGATCTAGTCCAACCCCCTGCTCAAAGCAGGACCCACCCCCAACTAAATCATCCCAGCCAGGGCTTTGTCAAGCAGGGCCTTAAAAACCTCTAAGGAAGGAGATTCCACCACCTCCCTCGGGAACCCATTCCAGTGCTTCACCACCCTCCTAGGGAAATAGTGTTTCCTAATATCCAGCCTAGACCTCCCCCACTGCAACTTGAGACCATTGCTCCTTGTTCTGTCATCTGCCACCACTGAGAACAGTCTAGATCCATCCTTTTTGGAACCCCCCTTCAGGTAGCTGAAAGCAGCTATCAAATCCCCCCTCACTCTTCTCTTCTGCAGACTAAACAATCCCAGTTCCCTCAGCCTCTCCACATAAGTCATGTGCTCCAGCCCCCTGATCATTTTCGCTACCCTCTGCTGGACTCTCTCCAATTTGTCCACATCCCTTCTGTAGTGGGGGGCCCAAAACTGGACACAATACTCCAGGTGAGGCCTCACCAGTGCCGAAGAGAGGGGAATAATCACTTCCCTCGAGCGGCTGGCAGGGCTTCTAACACAGCCCAATATGTTGTTAGCCTTCTTGGCAACAAGGGCACTCAGCTGATTCATATCTAGCTTCTCGTCCACTGTAACCCCCAGGTCCTTTTCTGCAGAACGGCCGTTTAGCCAGTCAGTCCCCAGCCTATGGCAGTGCCTGGGATTCTTCTGTCCTGAGGGCAGGACTCTGCACTTGTCCTTGTTAAACCTCATCAGGTTTCTTTTGGCCCAATCCTCCAATTTGTCTAGGTCACTCTGGACCCTATCCCGACCCTCCAGCATATCTACCTCTGCCCCCAGCTTAGTGTCAGCCACGAACTTGCTGAGGGAGCAATTAATCCCATCATCCAGATCGTTAATGAAGATATTGAACAAAACTGGCCCCAGGACCGACCCCTGGGGCACTCGGCTTGATACTGGCTGCCAACTAGCCATGGAGCCATTGATCAGTAGCTGTTGAGCCCGACAATCTAAACAGCTTTCTATCCACCTTATAGTCCATTCATCCAGCCCGTACTTGTTTAACTTGCTGGCAAGAATATTGTGCAAGACCGTATCAAAAGCTTTGCTAAAATCAAGATATATCACATCCACAGAGCCAGTTATCTCCTCCATAGGAGGCAGTCAGGTTGGTCAGGCATGACCTGCCCTTGGTGAATCCATGTTGACTGTTCCTGATCCCTTTCCCCTCCGCCAGGTGCTTCAAAATGGATTCCTTGAGGACCTGCTCCATGATTTTTCCAGGGACTGAGGTGGGGCTGTAGTTCCCTGGATCCTCCTTCTTCCCTTCTTTAAAGATGGGCACTACATTTGCCTTTTTCCAATCGTCCGGGACCTCCCTCGATCGCCACGAGTTTTCAGAGATAACTACCAACAGCTCTGCCATCACATCCGCTAACTCCGCACCCTTGGATGCGTTCGATCCAGACCCATGGACTTGTGTACATCCAGCTTTTCTAAATAGTCCTTAACCTGGTCTTTCACCACTGAGGGCTGCTCACCTTCTCCCCATAATGTGCTGCCCAGTGCAGCAGTCGGGGAACTGACCTTGTCTGGGAAGACCGAGGCAAAAAGAGCATTGAGTACTTCAGCTTTTTCCATATCATGTGTCACTAGGTTGCCTCCCCCATTCAGTAAGGGTCCCACACTTGCCCTGACACTCTTCTTGTTGCTAATGTAAGTCCATCTGAGACCACTCAAGGAGCTGACTGAGGAGATAGCTGGCCCCTTGGATCTTCAAAAAGTCCTGGAAGACGGGAGCGAGTCCAGAGGCCCAATCTAGGGACTACACAGGGAATTAAACACCAGCCAACGTAACTTCAGTACTCGGAAAGATAACAGAGCAAAGAATTAATTTATCAACACCTAGCAGATGATAAGGTAATCATAATGGTCAGCATGGAGTTAGAGGTTTTTAAGGCCCGGGTTGACAAAGCCCTGGCTGGGATGATTTAATTGGGGTTGGTCCTGCTTTGAGCAGGGGGTTGGACTAGATACCTCCTGAGGTCCCTTCCAACCCTGATAGTTTATTATTCTGATTTGTCAAGAAACAATCGCAGCAAACCAACCTGATGACGTTCTTTGAGAGGGTAACAAGCCTTGTGGATGAGGGTGGAGGCGGTAGACGGGGTCTGTCTTGACGTTAGTAAGATTTTTTGATACGCGAATTCATAAAGTAGGGAAATGCAACCTTGCCGGAGCAATTGTGAGGTGGGTGCAGAAGCGGTTGGAAAACCGTTCCCAGAGAGGAGGTATCAGCAGTTCACAGTCATGTTGGAAGGATCTAACGAGCGGGGTCCTGCCGGGATCAGTGCTGGGTTCAATATCTTCACTAATGAGTTAGATAATGGCGTAGTGAGAACACTTCTCATTTGCAGACGAGACCCAAGCTGGGAGGGGTTGCAAGTGCTTTGGAGGATGGGCTTAAAATTCAGAATGAGGCGGAGAAATGGTCTGAAGGAAAGAGGATGAACTTCAACCAGGACCAATGCAGAGCACCTCACTTCATAAGGAATAATCAGTTACATAAAATGAGCACTGACTGCCCAGGCAGGAATGCTGCAGAAAAAGATATGTGGGTCCCCGCCCTGCTCTAACCACTAGCCCCTGCTCCCCTCCCAAAGCTAGGGAAAGAACCCAGGCATCCAGTGATTCAGCCCATCTTCGTTTACCAGCCTGGCCCCGTTTGCGGCACTGCCAGGGTCACCTGTCAGCTAGACCTATACCAGCGCTACCGCGCTGGGTTCGGAGCCGGAGGGCAGCTGGAGACGTCGGGCGGTTTTCGTCTCTCATGTAATGTTTCAACGGCCCGGGACAGACAATCCGAAAACAGCATCACCTCACCCAAAGGATCACAACGCAGCGGTTTTCACCTAAAAAGGCCAGAAACGTCTATAAACACAAATGCGCCGGCTTTGGAAATATTTCACCCAAGCAGTGATCTACCTTCCCAGACTTTTCTGCCTTGGCATCCAGCAGACGCCTGGTAGCCTCTGAGCACATTTGGCCAGGGGGTGGCAGCCCACGCACCCCCCGCTTATAATCCATCCATAGACTCACCCCGGCTGGAGCCGGCAGACTGATGGTGGCCCACGGTAATCGCCTGGCGCCAAATCCACCGGCAAGCCAGGGCCCCGGTTTCTAACGCAGCTGGGCTGGGCAGCCATGTCTGTGGGGATACAGCAGGTGAACTGATGGCTTCCGGGATAGGGGGCTGGTGGCTGGGCCTCGCTTGTGTTGTTCTTCTCATGTCAGCTTGGGGCCACGCGTTACCCCGAGCTGGTCACTCCTTCCCACCCTGCCACAGCGACGCCGCTGAGCCCGGGGGTTCTCCGTTAATGCTCGGGGAAGGGCAGCTCACTCCAGGGATTCAAAGGCACGGTCCTAATTTATACAGCCATGAGCAGACCGAGCCAGGGCAACTCCGCTGGCCTGAGGCTGTCGGGTCCTCTGCTGGGGCCACTAACTGAGAGTCGCTGCTGGGTGAGCTGGTAGGATGAGAAACGCCAGTGGGCAGGTCACTGATCTCAACTCGATTTCCCCTTTCCCTGGGGGAGGATGCACCATGGGGCTGCTGGGAGCCGGATGAAGAGCTGAGAATGGGTGTGCTCAATGCAGGTGCTGGGTGCCCGGCTCAGGGCCCACAATCCCAGACCCCCGCATGCGCCTATGGCCCCACCAGGCACCCTGCTCTCATCAGCCCCCCTGGCCCTGAGCTGAATGGGTCTAGGGCAGGGCCACATCCCAAGACACACACAGCCCCCCTCCACCCCGGACAGCGGAGCCATCCAGCAAGTGGGCCCAGGGCCAAGCTGGCTGTGGGGGGTGTGACTGGTCTGCCCAGCGTGGGGGGAGACAGGCGGGCAGAGGTGCCTCTGGGAACCCAGGGTGGGGAACAGATGGGGGAGGCTCTCAGCAAAGCTGGCCCCAGCTGATGGGGGGTGGGGGGCTGGTAGGAGGGGATCCTATGGGGGGGCGGTGGTGGGAGGGGATCCGAGGGGCTGTGGCTGGGGGGAGTTTGAGGGAGGGGATCCCAGGGGGACCCTGAGGGGATGGGGGGACCGTGGGGGGGACCCAGGAGCTGGGGGGGGCTGGGGTACGGGTGCCGGAAGGGGTCACGGCCCGGGAGCGAGGCGGGCACAAAGGGAGGCCGCAGCCTGTCGCCACCCACGTGTGCGACCCCTGCCGGCCTCGCTTCCGGTCCGCACCCCGCCCCTTCCTGCCGGCCCGCCGGTCCATTGGCTCGCCGAGCCGTGACGGGCGGGCGCCCCGGCCAATCGCCGCCCGGCGTGTTGGCGCCTGACTCACCCCGCTCGCGGGCGGGGCCACCGCCCAATCCCACGGGCGGGGTGGCAGGGCGCCTTGACGTCACACGCCTCTTTTCAATCGGCTTTGACGTCACCGGCCGGGAGCCGGGCGCCGGCGGCCAATGGGAGCGGGGCCGGGAGGCGGGCTCTGCGGAGTAAGCAGCCAATGGGCGCGGGGCCGGGGGGCGGGCAGCCAATGGGAGCGGGGAGGGGGCGGGGCCTGCCGGGGGTTATAAGACGGGGCGAGGCAGGTGGGGGCAGGATCCTGCCCAGGATGTCTGCGAGTCTGGAGAGCCGGTGAGTGCGCGCGCGGCCCGGCTAGGCCTCCCCGGACCGTACCATTTCCCAGCTCTCCCCACCGCGGTGGGCGCGACCACCTCGGCGTTCCGCCCCCTGCTCGCGGGGAGTTCCATGGGCTGAACCATCCCGCGGCGGGGGGGGAGTTGGGCGAGACCATTATAGCAAAGCGGCGTTTAGGCCGCGAATCGTGCCCCCCCCACACACGCACGTACAGACACGCGCTTCACGGGCGGTACCATCCGTTTTGCTGGGGGGGTGTCATCCCGGATGGGCCATTCCATTCCTTTATTTTTCGAGGGGGGGATGGTCGAGTCCATTTAAACTTCCTCTCCAGAGGACGCGAGCGGAACCATCCGGGCCCGGCGGTGGGGAAGGGGGAGAAAGGTGGGCGAGACCATTCCTGATAAGGGGGAGGGGGCGCCGTTCGAGCCCCCGAGCAGGGGGATGGACGGAACCATCCCCGCCCGAGGGAGGGGGACGAGACGCCATTTTGTGACGGTGGGAGACCTGGATGCGGTCTGGCTCCGGATGGAACCATCTGGGCCTGCGGTGGGGGGGAGAGTGGAAGAGTCCATTATACCCGAGGGGGGTTCTATGGGGGAGCACAAGATGGAACCACCGGCCGGGGTAGGGGGATGCGGGTTAGTTTCTCCTGGGCGGAGCCATCCGCGGAGCTGTGGGGGGGGGAAGCAAATGGGCGAATCCATTCCTTCCCCGGGGGGGCGCGACCCCGCCGGGCCGCCTCCATTGTCCTGCCGCTCGGCATCCGGGCACCGCGGCCGTGACGTCACGCCGGCCGCCCCGCCAATGGGCAGGGCGAGGGGGCGGGACTTCCGGCGCTGTGGGGTGGGGGGGGGCGCGAGAGGCCTGAGCACGTGGAGCGGCCGGGCCCGGCGCGCGGCAGCGGGGAGGGGCGGGGTCGGAGCGAGGCCACGGGGGGGGCACTTCCGGCCGATGCCTGGAGTGGGGGAGGGGGCGATGCTTCCCTGGGGGGAGCCGGGGGGGGGGACGCAGAAGGGGGGGACCCCAGGCTGGGGGGGCAGGATGGCAGGTGTTGGGGGGACCCCAGGCTGAGGGGGGCAGTGGGGGGATGGGAGGGGGCAGTGGGGGGAAGGGGCGGGGGGATGGGAGGAGGGGAAGGAGGAGTTGGGGGGACAGTGGGGGATGGGGGGGCAGGATGGCAGGTGTTGGGGGACCCCAGGCTGGGGGGGGGCAGTGAGGGGATGGGAGGAGAGGAAGGAGGAGTTGGGGGGGCAGTGGGGGGATGGGAAGGGGGAGGGGGGAGGATGGCAGGTGTTGGGGGACCCCAGGCTGAGGGGGGCAGTGGGGGGATGGGAAGGGGCGGGGGGATGGGAGGAGGGGAAGGAGGAGTTGGGGGGCAGTGGGGGGATGGGGAGGGGGGAGGATGGCAGGTGTTGGGGGACCCCAGGCTGGGGGGGGGCTGCCTAGGTAAGAAAAGTGCGGTTGTGAGCCCCCGCCCCCCCCCGTAGGTGAGGCCTTAAAGCCTCATAAGGCTCGGGCCTGGGGGGGGGGAAGGGCCCGGGGGGGGAGGGGCCGCCTGGCTGTTTAGGCAGAGGACGTGAAGAGGAATGTTGGGGGGGGGGGGGGTTGCCCTGCTCAGGGGGAGGCTGAGGGGGGAGACGGGTGCAGGGGGCCCTGATTGCATCTTGAAACGGACACGTGTGGGCAGGTGACCGGGCGGGGGGGGTTAGCGAGGGGTTTGGGGGAGCAGCCCGGCAGGTGAATGACACCAGGGACCGCGGCAGGGGGCCCTGTCTGGTTCTCGGTAACCTTGTCTGACCCCCCGCTTCTCTCCTCCTCTTCCTAGATCTAGAGACAATGGCCCCGAGGGAATGGACCCCGATGGCATCATTGAGGTGGGCAGGGGCTGGCGCTGGGGGTCGCTGGGGGTGGGGTGTCTGGGACAGGCGGCCGAGTTGTGCAGGTTTTGAGGGGGGAGGGGGGGGGACGGCAGCTGTGAGATGTGGGGGCTTCAATAGGCTCATGTGGGGGGATGGGGCATGTGTGGGGAGCAATGGGGGTGGGCTGTGGCAGGGGCTTTGAGGTGCAGGCAGGGGGTGGATGGGCTTATTCGGGGGGCAGGAGGTGGCATCCACAGGGGGGCCTGCAGGGAGGGGAGAGTGGCCTAATGGGGTGTCACTAGAGATGTGGGGGTACCCAGAGAGGATTACTGTTGGGGGCAGGCTGAGAAGAGACTTGTATGGTGGCGGGGGGGTCAAGACAGGAGTCTCAAGGGGCTGGGGCTGCAGAGGGGACACATGAAAAGGGTTAACACCCCCCGCCGCCGTGTCTCCCCCCTTTTCAGAGCAACTGGAATGAGATCGTTGACAGCTTTGACGACATGAACCTGTCAGAGTCCCTGCTGCGGGGAATCTATGCCTATGGGTTTGAGAAGCCCTCCGCCATCCAGCAGCGAGCCATTCTTCCTTGTATCAAGGGTGAGTCGGGCCCCGGGGAGGGGGCGATACATCCCGGCGGGGTGGAGTTCTGGGGCGGTGACCCCGGCAGGACTCTTCCCCCTCCCCTGCTAATGGACAAAGAGGCGTCCGGTTGGTGGCGCGGCTCTTGAATTTAGCAGCAGGGAGAGCGACGATCCCTCATTCATCCCAGCGCAAGATCCTGGGCGGTGGTTGTCGCTGGTTCATGCTGGGGGCACACGGCTGTCAGGGTTTCTCAGGAACTGAGATGCGGCCACCTCTGGGGCAGGGCGGCTGATGGGTGACGTCTTGTCTTCCTCCAGGTTACGATGTCATTGCACAAGCTCAGTCTGGCACTGGGAAGACGGCCACCTTCGCCATTTCTATCCTCCAGCAGATCGAGCTGGACCTCAAGGCAACCCAGGCCTTGGTGCTGGCCCCAACCCGGGAGCTGGCCCAGCAGGTGAGCTGGCTGGGGCAGAGCAGCTCCCCGCCCCCCTCGCTTAAAGCAGTGACTCAGCCTGGTAACTCCCTGCCCAGCTCCTTTCTTAACTGAGACATCAAGGGGGACAGAACCCAGGAGTCCTGGCTCCCAGCCCCCCCTGCTCTAACCACCAGCCCCCGCTCCCCTCCCAGAGCTGGGGAGAGAACCCAGGCATCCTGGCTCCCAGCCCCACCTGCTCTGACCCACCAGCCCCCACTCCCCTCCCAGAGCCGGGGAAAGAACCCAGGAGTCCTGGCTCCCACCCTCCCCTGCTCTAACCCACCAGCCCCCACTCCCCTCCCAGAGCCGGGGAGAGAACCCAGGAGTCCTGGCTCCCAGCCTCCCCTGCTCTAACCCACCAGCCCCCACTCCCCTCCCAGAGCCGGGGAGAGAACCCAGGAGTCCTGGCTCCCAGCCTCCCCTGCTCTAACCCACCAG
This sequence comes from Aldabrachelys gigantea, assembly GCA_026122505.1. Classification (NCBI taxonomy): domain Eukaryota; kingdom Metazoa; phylum Chordata; order Testudines; family Testudinidae; genus Aldabrachelys; species Aldabrachelys gigantea. The sequence goes on along the minus strand of CM047489.1, from coordinate 25,007,957 downwards.
CCCCCACTCCCCTCCCAGAGCCGGGGAGAGAACCCAAGCCTCCTGGCTCCCAACCTCCCCAGTGGTGTAAGAACATGGTTACTTGGCATCAGACCTGCTTCCTCCCTTGCTACCTGGGCAAAGAGGCGTCTGGTTGGTGGCGCGGCTCTTAAATCTAGCAGGGAGAGAGAAATGAGCCCCCATTCATCCCAGCGCAGTATCCCGGGCGGTGGCTGTCGCTGGTTCATGCGGGGGGCACACGGCTGTCAGGGCTCCTTGGTGCCAAGCGCTGAGATGCAGCCACCTCTGGGGCGAAGCCTGGCTCTCTGGCCGCTCACCCTCGCTTCCTCGCTGCAGATCCAGAAGGTCGTGATGGCCCTCGGGGACTACATGGGGGCCTCGTGCCACGCCTGTATTGGGGGCACCAACGTCCGGGCCGAGGTGCAGAAGCTGCAGATGGAAGCCCCCCATATCATTGTGGGGACTCCGGGCCGTGTCTTCGACATGTTGAACAGGAGATACCTGTGTAAGTTTTGGGGGGAGGGGGGATGGTCCCCTCTTGAGGTGCCCCCTGGGCAGGTGGGGGTGGCGGTGGGGCCCACCCTGTATCTGTTCGGTGATGATTCCCCATGCGTGTCAGCTGATCCCAGTGCTGCCTGGTGCCCCCTGCTAGGCGTTCTGCTGTCCAGGTTTGGCACAGGGGCTCGTGGGTGTGATCAGAACTATCCGACTGAGAACAGAGTCTGGCTTGATCCCTGGGGGCTGGCTACTCCCTCCATCAGACTAACAGCCGCCTCTCCCCACAGCTCCCAAATTCATTAAGATGTTCGTGCTGGACGAGGCTGACGAGATGCTCAGCCGGGGCTTCAAGGATCAGATTTACGACATATTCCAGAAGCTGAGTGGGAACACCCAGGTGTGCTTGGAATCTGGGCGGACCAAGAACCAGTGTCTGGGAGGAGCTGGATCCAGAACTAGGGGGTCATCCAGGCTTTGGGCTGGCTGGAGGAGACCTCCATAATCAAGGGGCGGAGGATGGGGAACCTAGAACTTGGGGGCGAGGAAGGTGTTAACTGTGGGGTCTAGGTTATTAGGAGGAGGGTGTTTCCGGAAGTGGCAAGACCAGATGAAGTGGTAGGACTAGAAGCTCAACTATCCATGGGGAGTTGAACGCAGCTGCAGGGGTCTAGAACCGAGGGGGTAGGAGGAGACCGTACGGAGCTGGAATTGTCGTGAGGGGGCTAAGCCCAAGGAGCAGTCGAATGAACTGAGGGGGGCTCTGAACCCTGAGGCCGGGCTGGTCCGTAAGGAATTAGAACTGGCAGTAGAGGGGGGGGTCTAGAACCCAAAGGGGTAAGTCAGTTGTGGGACGGGTAGGGCAGGGATTTAGAATCTGGGGGTAGTTAATGGGGAGCTAGAACCACCAGTAGAGGGGTCTAGAACCCAGGAGGTGGGTGCTACTTAATGGAGAGCTAGAACCTCCGGTGGAAGGGTCTGCAAGCCAAGGGGCAGGTGCTAGTTAATGGGGAGCTAGAACCACCAGTAGAGGGGTCTAGAACCCAGGGGGAGATGCTACAGCTCTGAGTAGAGGGGATTTCTGGGTGGGACAGGCTGGCAGCAGCGCCTCTCACTGCCCCCCTCCACCCCCCAGGTGGTGCTCCTGTCGGCCACGATGCCCATGGACGTGCTGGAGGTGACCAAGAAGTTCATGCGGGACCCGATCCGCATCCTGGTGAAGAAGGAGGAGCTGACCCTGGAGGGCATCCGGCAGTTCTACATCAATGTTGAGAGAGAGGTGAGGGGGGGAGATCTGTGGGGGGAAGTGTTGGGGGTTGAGAGCCAGGACTCCTGGGTTCTCTTCCCACCCCAGCTGCATGGTCATGGATTTATGGAGGAGTCTCTCCATGGCATCTCCATAGTGTACCCCATGCAAGAGCAATCAGCCCCCCTGAACCATGGCCACCCCAATATCTCTGGGTCCTGGTCCCTGAAATGGGGGGCCCAATGTGCTGTCTTGGGAGCAGGGGAGCTTTGCCCACAGCGGTGGAGTCTGGAGGCCCTGCTGGAGTTGGGGGGGCTGACTTTCCAGGGATCCCCCACATGGGTGGGGGGCTGCTGTCAGCCCTAGCCCTCACCCCCACTAATCATGTCCTCCCTGCCCCCCAGGAGTGGAAGCTGGACACGCTCTGTGATCTCTACGAGACCCTGACCATCACCCAAGCCGTGATCTTCATCAACACCCGCCGGAAGGTGGACTGGCTCACCGAGAAGATGCACGCTCGGGACTTCACCGTCTCTGCCATGGTACAGGGGGCAGGGAGGAGCCAGGACGCCTGGGTTCTCTCCCCGGCTCTGGGAGGGGAGTGGGGGCTGGTGGGTTAGAGCAGTGGGGCTGGGAGCCAGGACTCGTGGGTTCTCTCCCTGGCTCCGGGAGGGGAGTGGGGGCTGCATGGCTGTGGATTTATGGTGGGCGTCCGCCCCATGGCCCCACCATAGTGTACTCCATGCAAGAGCAGTTGGCCCCCCTGAACCATGGCCGCCCTAGTGCCTGTGGGTCCCGGTCCCTGAAATGGGGGGCACAGCTGTTTTTTGAGGGGGATGCCCCAGTTGTGTGTGCCAGGTTCAGCACAGGGGTGGGAGTTGGGGAGCCAGGGCTCCTGGGTTCTGTCCCTTCCCCCTTCGGTGGCTGCCGGAAGGGGCAGGAGTCTCTGGGAGGCGGTTGCCCCAGAGATCTGGGGTGGGGGGGTGCAGCCTGAGACACCCCCCACCCCCCTCCAGTGGCATATGTTAGCTACTAACAACCCTCTTTTCTGCCCCCCCAGCACGGAGACATGGACCAAAAGGAGCGGGACGTGATCATGCGGGAATTTCGCTCCGGCTCCAGCCGGGTTCTCATCACCACTGACCTGCTGGTGAGACTTGGGGGTGCTGTGCGGGGGTGGATTGGGGTGTTGGGGGGAGTTAATTTGGGGGAGACTCCCTGCGGGCAGATGTGGGGGTCTGGGGTTGGGTCTGCCCTGTGAGGGGGGAGCCGGAAAGATCCGGCTCCTCTTAAAATGGCTGCCATCACATGACAAGTGGCCATCTTGGCTGTCAGTGAACCCAGGTGTCCTGGGGGCTCCCCCCAAGGAGATTCCCTCTCCGCCCAGCCCCCCCTGTGCTGTATGCGGAATGTAGCTCCTTGGCACAGCAAGGGGGGGCTGCTCCGTGCGGCGGGCGCCCCCACCCCTGGGCCTCGGCCACGGAACGGCAGCCCACAGCCTGGGCACGGGCACTGCCCCACACATGGGGGGCTGAGGCCTGAAGTCTGGTTCTTCCTCCCCCAGGCCCGTGGCATTGATGTGCAGCAGGTGTCGCTTGTCATCAACTACGATCTGCCCACCAACCGCGAGAACTACATCCACAGGTACCGGGGGGCAGCCCCCCACTGCCCTCCCAGAGCCGGGGAGAACCCAGGGGTCCTGGCTCCCAGCCCCCTGCTCTAACCCACCAGCCCCCCACTGCCCTCCCAGAGCTGGGGAGAATCCAGGCGTCCTGGCTCCCAGCCCCCACTGCCCTCCCAGAGCTGGGGAGAACCCAGGTGTCCTGGCTCCCAGCCTCCCTTGTTCTGACCCACCAGCCCAGGCTCCTCCTAGCCACCAGGCCCCCAGCAAGCTGGGAGAGAACCCAGGCGTCCTGCGCTCACTCCTTCTCCCCCCCAGGATCGGCCGAGGGGGGCGCTTTGGCCGGAAGGGGGTGGCCATCAACATGGTGACAGAAGAGGACAAGCGCACCCTGCGCGACATCGAGACCTTCTACAACACCTCCATTGAGGAGATGCCCTTGAATGTGGCCGACCTCATCTGAGCGCCCCCCGCTGGGCGCCCCGGGCGCTGCGCCCGCGAGCTGCTCGCACGTGCTGCCGCCGGACACTTTTTTTAATTATTTTCCTCTTTTTGGGTTTCTTTATTTTTGGTTCTTTTGAATAAATGTCACTTTTTGGAGGTGAAAAAAAATCCACTTTAGTGTTTCGTGGCATTTCTCTTGTCTCTGTCCACTTCTCGCTGTCTCATGCTGGGGGACCCAGGCGCCGAAGCCTCCTGGGGCATCCTGGCCTGTAGGGTCCCCCCCTCTCCCCCGTTTCCTTCATGTTCCTAGAACAGGGTGTGCCCGGACGCCTGGGTTCTCGACAGCTAGCGCAGAACCCAGGCGTCCTGGCTGTGATCGGCTCGAGATGGGGAGAGAATCCAGGGTTTCCCTCCTTTTAAGTGGGGGGGCAGGTGGCACCCAGGCATCCTGACTCCTCCTGTCCTCTGTATCGGCTAAGACATGTGCCCTGGGATTTGCCAGGTTCTCTCCCTGCTCCAGCGTAGAACCCAGGAGTCCTGCTTTCCCAGCCCCCCCAACGATCTGGCCATCTCTTAACGAGCCCCCCCACCCCAAGCTACCCCACCCTGATCCTGGTGCTAAATCGAACTGCTTGCAAGTCGGACCTACCTCAGGGTTGGTAGCTGTCGGGGGAGGGAGCCCCCCAAATCAGTTGCCCCCAAAACATTAAGCTAGAAATTTCTCCCCCTGCACTCAATTTTTTTTCCCCCATCCAACAAAATTGTGTGCGACTTTTTTACTTTTTTTTGTATAGTATTTATTGAAAGGAAACGAACGTACCAAATAAAAATCTTCTTTCAAAATGGCAGCTGGTTTGGGTTGTGTTTGTAAAGGGGGGGTGGCCCCTCCCCCCCAGGGTGCTCAAGGCAGTTTGGCCTGCCCCTCCCCTGAATCCCGGTTGGCTGGAGGAGGGGTGTCCTCACTGTTCCTGCAGCCCTTTGCATGGCTGATCCTCTCTCCCAGAGGCATTGGTGTCAGCGGTGGGATCTTAGAGTCTTGTATGGCTGATCCTCTTAGGGGGTGGAATCCCTTATCTCACTGTTCCCCTTAAGAGCCAATGGGGGGTAGTTCTTACTGCCCTGGGCTGCCAGTTTTTTTTTCTCATGTGCACCCCCTTCCCCTCCGCTTCAAGTGCCACCTGGCATGTAGCATGCCTCCCTCCTTGCCTCAGTTTCCCCACTGAGACATTGAGCTGTTACC